>CAUYTI010036380.1:0-70830 GCA_963575145.1 Galago senegalensis | reverse complement strand
TGTCCTCACCCTCCCTTCCCTCTCCTCACCCTCCCTTCCCTCTCCTCACCCTCTCTTCCCTCTCCTCACCCTCCCTTCCCTCTCTTCACCCTCTCTTCCCTCGCCTCACCCTCTCTTCCCTCTCCTCACCCTCTCTTCCCTCTCTTCCCTCTCCTTACCTTCTCTTCCTTCTCCACCCTGCCCGCCCCCGCGGGGGCCGGGCCGGCCCGCGCCGGCCCCCGCGGGCGGCGGGGGGGCGGCGAGGGATGAGATGGTATGGAGAGGGAAGAGTGGGAAGAGAGGGTGAGGAGAGGGAAGAGAGGGTGAGGCGAGGGAAGAGAGGGTGAAGAGAGGGAAGAGAGGGTGAAGAGAGGGAAGAGAGGGTGAGGAGAGGGAAGGGAGGGTGAGGAGAGGGAAGGGAGGGTGAGGAGAGGGAAGGGAGGGTGAGGAGAGGGAAGGGAGGGTGAGGAGAGGGAAGGGAGGGTGAGGAGAGGGAAGGGAGGGTGAGGAGAGGGGAGGTGAAGGTGAGGAGAGGGAGGAGAGGGAAGGGAGAGGGAGGTAACAGTAAAAGTCATTAAAGTAGTTAAGGATGTCAAAAACAAGAGCAAAGAGAAAGGGAAAAAGAGGAACCCAGCATAAGTCACATTAAGAAGAAAGCAACATGTCATTGTCTGAGAGGTCACTAAATGCAGCTACTAAGTTAGCTCTGCCCCTCTCTATGTGATCTTCCTCCCGCACCCCCCCCCCAGGAGACGATGGCAGAAGCCCTGTCCCACAGCACCTGGCACTCTTCAATCTATCTTCAATCTAGTTCACAGTAAGTTCTTCATAAGGAATGAATAACTTAAAGTTCTAGGAAAGATTTTATAGATTTCACTGAAGAGAAAGAGGAAATGGACTGACCTGTCCTACTAGGATTGTGCTTAAAGATAAGGGGGGGGGGTCATTGAGAGCAAAGGATGTGAGCTGGCAGAAGAGCTGCTGGAGGGAGATCACGCCCCTCCTCTCCTGGATGGGCTAAGCTGGGCAGATGAGCCTTGCTAGTCCCCTCTAGTCTCTGCATTCTAAATTGGGTCATGGTGGTCAAAGAGCTAATTTTTTTTATTATGTAAAAAGCTCTTACATACCAATAAACAGTGCAACCCAAAGAAGAGAAGAACAGGTGGTTCACAGAAAAAGAAAACACAAATAACATAAACATGAATAAATGAATGACATTATTTACTACTAGAGATAAATTTAGAATTGCAAATTACCATTTTTTTTTAATTGAATGATAACTATGTACATTAGTGCACTTCTGGGGTACAGTTTGGGGTTTTCACATGCAATCTGAAATACTTCCATCAAACTGGTCAACACAGCCTTCATGTCATTTTCTCAGTTATTGCTTTAAAATGTTCACATCTTACTCTTAGAAAGATTCACCTGTACCCCTATAAGATAAACCTCAGAAGTGATCCCTCCAAACCCCCTCCCTCCTCCCCGATAATTTTTCTTAATAAAATAAATCATAATTGGGTTCAAGAGCTAAAAGATAGGGCCAGGCACAGTAGCTCACACCTGTAATCCTAACACTCTGGGAGGCTGAAGTGGGTGGATTGCCCTAAACTCACAGGTTTGAGATCAGTCTGAGCAAGAGCCTAACCCTGTCTCTAAAAATAGCTGGGCATTGTGGTGGGGGCCTGTAGTCCCAGAGTTAGAGGTTGCTGTGAGCTGTGATGCCATAGCACTCTATGGAAGGTGACAAAGTGAGACACTGTCTCAAAAAAAAAAAAAACAACTAGAAGATAGCTAGGCTCACTGCACCTAGGGTCCAACCACATACACCAGGGCTGACAGGTTCGAACCCAGCCCAGGGCCTGCAAACAATAATGACAACTACAACAACAACCTGGCCCGGCCAAACTGCAACTAAAAAAGCCAGGCATTGTGGTGGACGCCTGTAGTCTTAGCTACTTGCGGCGAGTCTGAGGCAAGAGAATCACTTAAGCCCAAGAGTTTGAGGTTGCTGTGAACTGTGACACTACAGCACTCTATTGAGGGCAACATGGTGGGACTCTGTCCCTCCTCCCAAAATGTAGGGCTTGGCACCTGTAGCTCATTGGTTAGGGAGCCAGTTACATATACCAGGGCTGGTGGGTTCGAACCTGGCCCAGGCCTGCCAAACAGCTGGGTATTATGGCCAGCACCTGTAATCCCAGCTACTTGGGAGGCTGAGGCAAGAGAATCGCTTAAGCCCAAGAGTTTGAGGTTGCTGTGAGCTGTGATGTTATGGCACTCTACTGAGGGCAACATAGTGAGACTCTGTCTCATAAATAAAAATAAAAGGGTCGTTCTCCTGGTTGAAGCGATGAGGGCTGGCTCAGGTCCCCTGCTGTAGTGGACCAGAGAAGCCTAGACTTCTCTTTATTTTCTGCCTCTACTTCCTTTTTTCTGCAGGGCTAGGTCACTCTAGGGCTGCTGTGAGAGGTGAAAAGAGAGAGCCCCAGAGAGAGAGCAGGCAGGACCACTTGAGAATTCCTTTGAGTTCTCTGTGTGATTTCTTTTTCTCCTAATGCTTAATGGTTTTTCTTTTGCCGTGTAATATTTGGCATATGCAAAGGAATAAATGACACATATGAATATGTTGCAAAATGCCAAGACCCACTGCCCCACCCAATTTTCCTTTGTGGTTTCTTTGCCAGTAAAAAGAGTTTACTCCGTCTGTTGCTTGAATATAGGATGCCTGAGTCACCAGTTTGCTATCCTGTGTCATTCAACACTTCTTCCAGACGCTTTTTTTCCCCCCCAGGAAGATGACCCAACTCTTGAAGTATATGATGATGCCTCTGTGCTCTGATGTGCCCCCTTGTGTTTGATGGAGTGATTTTATTTTATTTTATTATTTTTTTAGACGGAGCCTCAAGCTATCACCCTGGGTAGAGTGCCGTGGTGGCATAGCTCACAGCAACCTCAAACTCCTGGGCTTAAGCAATTCTCTTGCGTTAGCCTCCCAAGTAGCTGGGACTACAGGCGCAGGCGCCCAACACAAAGCCCAGCTATTTATTGGTTGTAGTCGTCATTGTTGTTTAGCAGGCCCAGCCTGGATTTGAACCCGCCAGCTCTGGTGTATGTGGCTGGTGCTTTAGCTGCTTAAGCTACAGGCACCACCAAGATGAAGTGATTTTAGATGACAGTTTGCCTATTAAAACTGTCCCTTTGGCCTGCGCTGACACTCGTGCCTATAATCTTAGCACTTTGGGGGGCTGAGGTGGGTGGATGCTTGAGCTCAGGAGTTCAGAGACCACCCTGAGCCAGAGAAAAGAAAAAAAGAAAAAAAGCCAGGCTTCAATGGTGTCCGTAGCTCAGTGGGTAGGGCCACATGCACCCTAGGCTGACAGGTTCAAATCCAGCCCAGCCAGCTAAACAACAATGACAACTGCAGCAAAAAAAAAATAGCTGGGTATTGTGGCTGGCACCTGTAATCCCACCTACTTGGCAGGATGGGGCAGGAGAATTGCTTAAGCCCAGGAGTTTGAGGTGCTATGAGCTGTGATGCTGTGGTACTCTACTGAGGGTGACATAGTGAGACTCTATCTCAAAAAATAAAAATAAAAAGCCAGGCTTCATGATGGGCACCTGTAGTCCCAGCTACTAGGGAGGCTGAGGCAAGAAGATTTGCTTGAGCTCAAGAGTTTAAGGTTACTGTGAGTTATGACACCATGGCACTCTACTGAGGATGACCAAGTGATACTCTGTCTCAAAAAAAAAAACAAACCTAAAACAAAACTGTCCCTTTGTTCCTTATGTCATTGTTTACATTTCAGGGGGTCTACCTTGAAGCTTGTGGTTGACAGAGCCCAGTTCCTTAGCTGCCCCTCTGAGTGTCTAGAGTGGGACTAACTGATGTTTTGGGGGCTGGAGAAAGGAATGGTGATCACAAATAGTAGAATGGTGAAGACATAAGAAATTATCTCACAATTGACCCTCAGGTAATACTAACCTACATTCATTTTTTTTTTTTAGACAGAGCCTCAAGCTATCCCCCTGGGTACAGTGCTGTGACATCACAGCTCACAGCAACCTCCAACTCCTGGGCTCAAACGAGTCTCCTGCCTCAGCCTCCCAAGTAGCTGGGACCACAGGTGCCCACCACAACTCCCAGCTATTTTTTGGTTGCAGCTGTCATTATTGTTTGGTGGGCCCAGGCTGGATTCAAACCCGCCACCTTAGGTGTACGTGGCTGGTGCCTTAGCCACTTGAGCCACAGGTGCTGAGTAGTTTTTTTTTTTTTTTTAATTATTAAAAAAAACTGGGAGTTCCAAGTGGGTGGATTGCCTAAGCTCATGGGTTCAAGACCAGCCTGAGCAAGACCCCATCTCTAAAAATAGCCAGGTGTTATAGCAGGCGCCTGTAGTCCTAGCTACTCGAGAGGCTAAGGCAAGAGGATTGCTTGAACCTGAGGGTGACAAAAGCAAGACTCTGTCTCAAAAAAAGAAAAAAAATGCCATTCAGAGATGAGATCAAGCAGAGTACTTGTTGGGAAGTAGATTTTGTGTTTACCTTCCTCTCTTTCACGAACTGTGGTCCCTCTTATTCCCAACCACCTACATGTATCACATACCATTTTTACTTCTATATTCTTGTGCTTATTGGGCAGCTCTAATTCAAAAGACAAACAAAAAGCTGGCCAGGTGCAGTAGCTCACTTTGGGAGGCTGAGCAAAAGGATTGCTTGAAGCCAGGAGTTTGAGACCAGTTTGCGCATGAGTGAGATCCTGTCTCTGCAATAAAGTAGAAAAATTAGCTGGGCATGGTAGCACGTGCCTGTAGTCCTAACTCCTCTGGAGGCTGAAGCAAAAAGATTGCTGAAGTTGGCTTGGCGCCTGTAGCTCAAGCAGCTAAGGCACCAGCCACATACACCAGAGGGGGCTGCCAAACAACAGTGACTACTACAACCAAAAACTAGCTCAGCATTGTGGCATGCCCCTATAATCCCAGCAACTTGGGAGGGTGAGGCAAAAGAATTGCTTAAGCCCAGGAGTTGAAGGTTGCTGTAAGCTGTGATGCCACAGCATTCTACCCAGGGCAATAGCTTGAGACTCTGTCTCAAAAAAAAAAAAAGAAAAAAAAAAGGCAGAAAAAGTAGATTGCTGGAGTCCAGGAGTTTGAAGTTACAGTGAGTGATGATGACACCACAGCACTCTAGCTGTGGGACAACAGAATGAGACTGTATCTCCAAAAGAAAAATAAAAGCAATATGAGCAAAGTTTAGGTGAATATATTCCTATAATATCTGGGGATGAGGGGTTTCTTTAATGTAACACAGAAATCATGTAAATTCACTATATAATAAAATTTCTGTATGGTCAGTTCTGTTATAATGAACATGTGGGCTCGGCGCCTATAGCTCAACCAGCTAAGGCGCCAGCCACGTACACCTAAGGTGGCGGGTTAGAATCCCCAGCCGGGACCCGCCAAACAGCAATGACTGCTGCAACCAAAAAATAGCCGGGCGTTGTGGCGGGCGCCTGTGGTCCCAGCTACTTGGGAGGCGGACGCAGGAGACTCACTTGAGCCCAGGAGTTGGAGGTTGCTGTGAGCTGTAATGCCACGGCACTCTACCCAGGGGGACAGCTTGAGGCTCTGTCTCAAAAAAAAAAATAAAAATAAAAAAAATATAATGAACATGTGTTCCGAAAAATTACCATACTGTGCAGAATCATGCAATAAAAACACAGGGTTTGTGGGGAAGTGAGGGTTAAGGGTCACAACTAGCAAAAATTGCATAGGTGACCCAAAAAGGGTGAAAAGAAAAAGTCTTTTTTTTTTGAGATGGAGCCTCAAGCTATCCCCCTGGGTAGAGTGCTGTGGCATCACAGCTCACAGCAACCTCCAACTCCTGGGCTCAAGCAAGTCTCCTGCCTCAGCGTCCCAAGTAGCTGGGACTACAGGCGCCTGCCACAACACCCGGCCATTTTTTGGTTGCAGCCATCATCGTTGTTTGGCAGGCCCGGACTGGGGATTCGAACCTGCCACCCTAGGTGTATGTGGCTGGTGCCCTAGCCGCTTGAGCCACAGGCGCCGAGCCAGAAAACGTCTTATTTTATTCCCAAAATTAGAACCTAATCAAACGATCAACACTTTTACAGATAAGTGACTAAGAAATGTATAAATACCACAGTATGTAAGTCATTTTGCCTTGAAAAACACCTGGAATTTGCTTGTGAAAGTGCATGTTGTTAAGTTACAGCTCAGGAGTTATTGCGAGGTGGTGGAAGGAGGGGCTGTCTGGAGTGGAAAGTTCTGACACCAGTGTGGATAGGTGTGGTTCATAACACATGCAGTGACCTGATGAGGTTGGGGGGGGGGTGTTTGTTGTTGTTAGTTTTTTGAGACCGTCTCAAGCTGTCACCCTGGATAGCGTGTCACATGGCGTCATTAATCATAGCAGCCTCCAATTCTTGGGCTCAAATGATCCTCTTGCCTCAGTTTTTCTATTTTTTTAATAGAGATGGGGATCTTACTTTTTGCTCAGGTTAGTCTCGAACGTGAGCTCAAGCAATCCACTCATCTCGGCCTCCCAAGAGTGCTAGGATTACAGGAGTGAGCCACCTCACCCAGCCCCTGATGAGGTTGTTTGAACCACATGGGTGTTCCTTTGTGTGTTCCTGTGTGGCTTATTTTAGCTGATTTGGTTTTCTGCATTTTTTAGTGTTTCATGCATAAGCAAAATTCATGTTATGCTCAACTGTTGACTGATCGATCACACATTGGAACAAACAAATTTACATTTTTGAAATGAGTTAAAGCAAAAGTGTCCCCAAATACCACGAATAACATGTACTATCTAATACTGAGTGCCAGGCACAATGCTATAGATGCTATGAGTTACCTCAGCAACCCCATGAGTTAGCTGTAATTGTTAACTACATTTTATAGATGAGGTAAGACTTGCCCCAGGTTACAAGGCTGGGACATGGTGACTTTTGATCACTATGTTATTCTTCTTTTCCTGAACAAATTAGAAGAGAAATAACAAAGCAGGGGAAATATTTTCAAACATAAGAAAGAGCAAATATCTGTAATTTCTGAAATCTTTTTAAAAAATCAGTAGAAGACAAGCCCAATGGAAAAATGAACAAAGGTCTAGAGCAGGCAGTTTGCAAAAAAATAAAAATGGTCAGTAAAATTGAGATTTAAAAAAGAGACTTTCAGCCTCATTTAGTACTCAGTCATGTAAGACATAACAATTCCATGTGGGTTTTTTCCACTATCAGATTGACAGAAATGAGTGTGGGGAAATGCTAGTGGCAGCACAGATTGTTAAAATCCTAACAAAGCACATATACCTGTCCTTTGACCCAGCCATCCAACTTCTAAAAATTGATCCTAAGAAAATAGCCAGGTAAATAGGAAAAGGTTTATGTAAGAGTTATTTATAATGCTGGAAAATGAAAGCAACATCCATCATCACTAAGTGGTTAAACTAATTCTAGTACTGTGCTACACTACAGCATCATGTAATGCAGTACTGTGAGACTCTTTAAAAGGGTGATGTTGTGTCTCTAATGGTTGACACTGCTTTTCATGTTTCATTAAGCAAAGGGAACAAGGTGCAAAGTAGGTGTTCAGTGTGATGCCATCTTGTGTACCATTTGTACATATGTGTATCCTTATTGTATAGGAAGAAGTCTAGAAGGACACCTATCAAAATACAGATAATGGATGTCTTAGCAGTAGAATTGCTAGATAATTTTTCTTTGTTTTACAGTAAAACCTCCATAGTTGACCACCTACCTACATTGACCACCTCCTTAAGTTGACCTAATTTTCAAAGACCAGACATGCACCATAATGTACATTTCAGTATAGTAGTAGTTCTAGTTCCTTACGTTGATCATCTCCATATGTGGATCAGTGACCATTCTCTTGAGTAGTCAATTTACAGAGGACTTACACAGCTTCTACTATTTTATTTACTACTATTATATTTTCTAAATTTTTCTATAGTGAATATATAACTTTTATTTATTTATTTATTTAGAGACAGAGTCTTGCTTTGTCACCCACGGTAGAATGCTATGGCATCACAGCTCACAGCAACCTCCAGCTCTTGGGCTTAGCTGATTCTCTTGCCTCAGCTTCTTGAGTAGCTGGGACTACAGATGCCCACCACAACGCCCAGCTTTTTTTTTTTTGAGACAGAGCCTCAAGCTGTCCCCCTGGGTAGAGTGCCGTGGCCTCACAGCTCACAGCAACCTCCAACTCCTGGGCTCAAGTGAGTCTCTTGCCTCCGCCTCCCAAGTAGCTGGGACCACAGGCGCCCACCACAACGCCCAGCTATTTTTTTTTTGGTTGCAGCCGTCATTGTTGTTTGGCGGGTCCGGGCTGGGGATTCGAACCCGCCACCTTAGGAGTACGTGACTGGCGCCTTAGCCGGTTGAGCTATAGGCACCGAGCCTTCTCTGGGTCTTATAATGTAACTATAACCTAAGAGTAAATGCCAATGAGATAGGTAAGTACAGTTGGGGCATCTAACTTTAAAACACTATAACTACCTCCTAATATTCTGAAATTTTAAGAAGGACAGTCTTCTGCTTATTCTAACAAAAGAGAAATAAATGAATAAAAACAAAAAATTTGACCAGAGAAAAATAAAATAAAATGAATGAAAAACTTTTACTGAGTCTTTAGATAAATATAACAGAAACTGTATATATACACACTTCAAAAATTTCACAAATACTTGGTCTATAATATCTCAGAGTACTAGAAAAACCAGAGTGTATAGTAGAAAAATATGGAAGGTCAGAAGCTATTGGTAATACTTAAGATATCAGTCAGATTATTAAGTCAGGAACAAAAAATTAGTTTTACTTAATTTAGGAACTTAAATATAAATCCCTTAATCATTTAAAAATCCCAGGGGACTTTTTAAAGGTTACCTATCCTACATATTTATCAGAATTGAGTTATAAATCAGTAACCCTAACTCACATGAGAAACAACAAACCTCAAGTAAGAATCAGAAATTGTTAGGCCTTAATCAATTTTCAGAACCTGAAATGAAAGCACATTTGGTATATCTGTGACTATATTCTCATGTAAAATACAATTAAAGTAATAAATGAAATCAAATTCTTATTCTAAACCACTCATTTGATGAAATTATTTCATAGAAATGTCTCCATCCTTACTACTAGTTTTATAAGAGAGAGTAGTTATATTTGATATGAACCAGGGCCTTTCTAAGCCTTCAATTTGGTTATGCTACAAAAAATTTACAAATTCAAATTCACACATCCTTTCAGCATTGAAACATTTGTTTGTTCAAATAGTATTAATCATTAGTTCTTTAAAATGGATACTTTTAAGGTTTGATATTCAAAACAAGCCTTGCTAAAATAACAATTGCTTTTTCCTTACATTTCCATAAATCCAAAACTATGCTTTCATGTGAATTTTGAACAGGTAAAACGTTTTCTTTCACAAATATTTCCTATATTTGACAAATCAACCTCCCCTTACAAAATCCCATATTAGGATTGCTGGCATGACTAAGCTATGCCTCTGGCATCATGATTTATCTTCTTACCATTTGATTTGTAATTTAGGCGTCAGCAGTTGAAATCATGATCAAAAGTGAAAAGGTGCCTAGAGCTTTCAGACAGTCATGATAATTATGTACATTACTAAACTACTCAATCACATCTAGATTCACGATCCTGTCACCATTTACAAGTCCGATCATCTTCAACTCTCCCCACCGAAAGAGAAAAGTGCTTGCCAGTAAATGACACGTCCATCATTCAGGTATATGTCAGGTCAACATTACAAAAAGGTCATCTTCTAGGGAGGCTTAGCAGAACATGTCTGGTGAAAATTAATTATTTAGCCACCTACCTGCCTATATCCTAAGATAAAATGACTAGTAATGTTCAGTTGGAACAATAATCGCAAATCTTAAACAAAGATATTCAGAACAGTTACCAAAATGAACCCCAGACCTTTTCCAGTTTGTGTATTCTGGTTTATAATAACACATCTCCTGCGTCATAGCTAATTTTTCCATTTATTTATTTATTCTGTGCATGGTGGATGACTGGTACAATTGGTTTAGAGATGTGTCTAAGCATATTATACATTATATTTCTTCTACTAATGATCTCCTGTTAGTGGTATTCCAGGAGACTATGGCAGCCTGTTGTTCCCTCAGCAGGATGGCTTCTATATACTCGACCATTTTGAAAGGTCTTCCTGACACACGGGTGACCCACTACAAATTAACTGATATTAGGAGTTCACGGTTACTAACTCACAGGTTAGAGTGTATGAAATCCAGTATTAGAAACGATAGCGTAGGAGGACATTGGGTCATAAGAACAACTTGATTTTTTTCTGTATATATATTTTTTTTTTTGAAACAAAGTCTCACTATGTCGCCTTGGGTAGAGTCCCATGGCATCACAGCTCACAGCAACCTCAAACTCTTGGGCTCAAGCAATTCTCTTGCCTCAGCCTCCCAAGTAGCTGGGACTACAGATGCCTACCACAACTTCTAGCTATTTTGTTGTTGCTGTTGCAGTCTTCATTGTTGCTTTAGCTAGACCGGGCTGGGTTTGAACCTGCCAGCCTCAGTCTTTGTGGTCCGCGTCCTACCCACTGAACTATGGGCACCTCCTTCTGTGTATTAAAAAATACATACATACACAACAACAATAATAAAATATGTTCCATGTGGCATCCTAAACGGAGAAAATTTTCCTCTATTCAATATCCAACTGAAAGAGACTTGATATCTGGTTTTGGCTTCTACATAGAAATAGTTTAGAACTCATCACTCCTGTACTTACAACAACAAAAGCTGGACAAAGTGAAAATTGATGACTCATCAGACAACTGAGGGAGCAGGGCAAACTGCCACCCTCAATTCTGGAGAAACAGGAACACACAGACAGTTACAGCTGAGGTATGATTACTTGGAACAGAAGCCATAACCAAGCAGAAACAGTTCAAACGCCAATTTTGATGAACTGCTGGGAGCTGATATTAGACTGCCATAAAAAGTGATAGCCTCCTGGGGGCCATAGAGTTACATAGGTTCCCAAATTCTTGTGAGCTTTAGCTCCTGAAACCCCGCCAGATTCATACAGTGAAAATTTAGAAAAGATATCATATGGTTCTGACAGGGGAAGAGGAAATGTAACCATTAAGAAACATGCCCAAACCCCTTTCTATAATAAAGGTCTAAAAACTTCGTAAGCCTTATCTCTGCTGAAGGAAGGTGTTCTTCTACCCCAGCCTCCTGTAGCAATCCTGTCTAAGGAGAAAAATAAAGTACAGTCAACAGGGGTGAGAGTTTCTGAGGAAGAGCTTGGGAATATAGAGTCAAGGAAGAATAGGGGGTTGGAGGGGAAAAAAGCTATAGCACTGGAAAAATGCTCATGCAAGTCACCTCTCAGACAAATAGGCCCAATAAACGAATGAGATTTCATCATAAGATTATGGAAGTCTGCCCCTCTCCAATACCATACCACCATACCAACAGGATCCAGGCTAACAGTAGATTACAACTTTAAGAGCTGCAAGACACAGACTCTCTCTAAAGAGGGAGGGACTTAGGGAAGACTAAAATCAAGAAAGGAAACAAAAACAACAACAATGAGCAAATGTGGAGCTTTTAGCTCCTCCACAACTATTAATACTACCCAGATTGACATAAATCCTCAAAATAGAAAGCCTATCTACCATAGTTCCTAGTAGGATGTGAGCCATCACTACCACATATTCTCTGTTTTCTTACCAGGCTAACATTTTACAACTTGTCAAAGGTGTATGTTACTAATTATAATTAACCACGTATTTTCTATGAGTTTCATTACAATACTGGTAAGTTTGTTATTCACCAAATACATATAATATTATGCTCTCATTTTATATGAATTCTGAGATTTAAAAATTTACTGAACTAAATTCAGAGAGGGTTATCCAATTATTTAAGCTGAAATAATTTAAGTAGGTTAAACCTCTATCAAAGGGAGTATAAATCCAAATGTGTTGGTGTGGTACACTTAATTGGATATTATTTAAGCTCTACATATAAATAAAACAAGTTTATTTGGGCTTGAGGAAGTTGTCATTTGTGCTTATTATCTATACTTATGAAGAAGGTTGGGGGTTAATTTCATACTCTGAACATTTTTAATTTATGAAATTTGACCAACTGATAGAAAAAATAGTATTTTTTTTTCAAATGGCCATCTGTACCTATCAGAAATTTCACATCTAATTTCATTAGATGCAGGTGGCAGGAATAATTAACACAGCTCTTCGTTGCATAATAGATCTAACAGGACAGTGGGCATGAGAAATACAGGTTTGTGAAATAAATTTCAATCAATTCAATGTTAACTGGTTTTTTCTGCTAAAATAGTTTGAATTTATGTTTCTGTTCTCTTTGCTTTTCCATGATCATCTTTAGATATCTAATGGCATTTACTAACATTCACAAGCATATTATTACATTCAGTAGGACTTTAAATTTGATATGGTGTAACAATAATAATGACAGTAAGATTTCAAGGCTGGCTTCCTTGACCTCTGCCTAGACACAAGTCTATGTTTTCTGTCATATTCATTCATTGCTTTTCATTACTAACAGTGTCTAAATCCAATGAGCAGAATTCTATCTTCATTTTACTCCACTTCTCAGCCCTAGTCAATATATTTGATTTCATATTATTGAATCATTCTGGGGTCCCATGAAATCATACTCAAATTTTCTATCTCACTTTTCTTGCATCTCAGTTCTTTGCCAGCTACTGAAATGTTAAAACATCCTAGGGCCCAATCCTACAATTTCTATTTTTTTATATCTACTTACACTCAGCTTAAGTAATCTCATTCAGGCATGTCAGTAACTATTTCCATTTATATATCCAGTCTTGACTTGTCCACTGAGCTGCCTAAAGACTCCTTGAAAAATCCACTAGAAGTTTAAATGGGAATCTCAAACTTAATACTATATTTCTAAAGAGTAACCTCTACCTCCCCTAATTGGCCCCACCTTAGTAAATACTCCCAACATCAGTCCAGAAGGGATATATAATATCCCTTCCATATTCCTCATCTCCTACATCCAGTCCATCATCAAGTCCTGTTTGGTTCTACTTCCAAACTATACTCAAGTCAGTCTTTATCTATTTTCCACATATCACTCAAGACTTAGTAATTATCATCTATTGCTTAAATAGCCACTTACTCCATAGCCAAAATAATCCTTGAAAAATATAAATCAGATCCTATTATTTTTATGTTCATTGGATTCCAGTGGTTTAACATTACTCTGAAAATAAAATACACACTCCAAACTATAACCTAAAGAGCCACAAATAACTCTCCAATATTTCCTTCTACCTCACACTTCCAATCATTGTTCTGAGTCTATACCTTTGAAAACCTTATTATTTGATTCACTGTATGACTCTTAGTCATGATCTCTCAGCCACGATTGTCTTTCTATTTCTTAATTATGTCTTGTTTGCTCCTGTTACATATTTTGGTACTTACTATTCCTTCTACTTGAAATGTGCCTTTCTCATATTCTCACTAGGCTTTTTCTTGTAGTCAAGTTTCAATTCAAATGATATCTTCCCGAAGAGCCCACTCCTTACCAGCCTCTCTGAAATAACTAGCTTTGCTAATCATTATCATACTAACTTGTTTTATTTTATTCACAGCATGCAGTACTATGAAATTATCTTATTTATTTAAGACCACTAGGCCATAATCTCCACAAGAAAATCACCTGTCATTTTATCTCCAGTGCCTAGAATAGAAGGTGGTTCATAGTAGACAGCTCAAAACATTATATGTTGAATGGATGCTAAATGAAAAAATTATCATATCTTTTATTTTGTAAGAAAAGGACTGTCTTATATAGTTCAATAAATTAAATACATCCCAAATGATTACTGAAATGGCAAATACTAGCTGTAACACCCTGAGAAGAGGTTTTACAACCTGATAAAAAAGAGATTTACCCTTTCCCTTTTCTTTTGCATGCCTCAATATATTTTCTTTGAAAAAGACACTTCTTTAAAATTATTATCTTAATAATGACTTAGCAGGCTATTCAAAGGCAAAAACAGCACCACCTAAAAGCATTCGACCTATTGATTCCAAAATGTTGAGATAAAGCAAGAATAGTAGGTAAATAATTACCCTCTTCCTTTAACAAACAATCATTGCAAAAGGTAATGTGACCTCCTTTCGTTTTCAAAAGAAAGTATAAATTTAAAAGACCTCATATTTATATGGTACCAATGAATACACATAATTTGTTTTTCAGAAAATATTTTTACTTTTCTATGATAAGAAAGTATGCCTTAATGTCCATTCCAATTCAAGAATTATACCATATAAATATGTGACTATATAATCATATAAAGCATATAAAGAATGTATAAATTATCTGCATAAAGTAGAACACACAAGAACATTCATATACACAAGAAAACAGTTTTTCATTAACTCTTCACATATTAATGTAAGTTGATTTCAGTTTTGTATGCTTTCAATTCCCAGAGAGGTAGGCTTCAAAATTAAATTTAACCATGAATTTAAATATAAGATTTAATAATTTGTAATTGAACACGAATTTACAGATGGTGTGGCATAAATACATAGCAGTATGAACTAAGTGTTTCCATTTAAATATTATCTCAAATAGCATCTAGATGTTTTCCTTAATTCAAAATATCCGGTTTTAACATCATTTTTCTCAAGATTTCTTCACAATAGAAATATGCTTAACTTTAGCCATATTATCCATTGGCATTTTCCACCGTTTTCATCATAATTTCAACCTCATTCTGCTATGAGGTGAATTGGTTTATTTTATGACAACATTATATAACATCAAAGTGTCACCACGTATACAGAAAACAGAGTTGGGAAGACATACCTACTTCGTCCTCTAGTATTACTTGATATGCTACCTCAGAAGCTTTCCCTATATTGAGTTCTCAGCTGCTCCTTCTTAGGACTCCTCTCTTCCCTTCCACCTAAAGGAAAGTTTTCCTGCAGAGTTGTCAGTCATCAGTAAAAGAGTTACAGAGGAGATAATGTGATACAAGACAGCTTTCCAGAAAATCTTCTGATAACATCCAAAAGGTTTCAATATGATTTCATTTTTGCACTTACTAAAGACTATAAGCTAAAAATCAAGTTTAAGATGAATAAAAGAAGTAATGGCATATATTTATAAAGTTTAAATATTTTTTTCTTAATTATACTAAGCCTGACTTCTTCCAGTCAGGATAATATGAAAATATGAGTAATAATTTTCAAAGTTTAAGAAAAGTTTCAATTTTTAAGTCATGATGGAATAGGTTTGGGGAAGCATAAAAAATAAAACAAAAACCAAAGAATATAACCAAAAATTAAAATAACTGCACAAATCAAATTCATTATGTGCAAGGTTCTATGCGAGGTATCAATTTAGTTGAACATATGTTCTTGTCTAATTCAGAATATGTCAACGGTGTAATCATTCAGATAGTGATCATAAGAAAGGAAATGTGATAAATACTATTCTGTACCTACCATCTGCAATTCAGAAGACAACATTAAATTTGCAATAGAATTCAATGTCACATCCAGCTAAAGCACATGGGGATTCAAGGCTATCAATAGCTTTCCAATTCCATATTAGATCTAAAGAATGGTTAAGAATTTAAGAACATTATTATGCAGAGTCTGGGAAGAATCTCTACAACCTGAACCTTATCATTAGAGAATAATAATTGAAATTTGACAGAAAATTCCCCCTATAAATACTAGATACTAAAAGGAAGGGTGTACCAAACAAAATAACAATAATAAAACAAAAACAAAATCACAACCCAAAGAAGTAAAATTACTGCTTATCAACTCTATACATGCTACAGAACTGAGACGCTGTCCAATTACCTTCTTTAGATTGTCTCATCTCAGACAATTAGAGCTAGTTACACAAAAACTGTCTCATTCAGAACATGCTTTAAAAGAGTTTACAAGATCCCAATGGAGGTTCCAAACTTGCTTTGTTTTCCTAATTGAAAACTTAGAAGGTAATAACCTCCTCTCAATTCACAGAAAGCTGGAAACCCTAGGATACAAACCAGTTTCCAAAGAATTTTAAAATAAAATCATGTATCATTAAAAATTGAACAAAACAAACCACGCACGTCTCCCGAAGAATGCAAAAACATGCCTTTGAAACAAACAGTAAGTCACCACTGTTCATTCTGAGCAGCATGTAACTTACAGAATGGCAGAATGAATGTGCAAGCTGCCAAATTGAACTAATTCATGTTCTGAATTAAAATAAAACACCCCCAGTGTTGTAGGCCACTTCTATTCACCAGCATTCCTAGGGTTTGCTGCGATCTGTCTTGGGAGACACGAAGGCACGGAGCAGCTGCTTTGGCTCATGCCTCGCTCCTCCCAGGCACCCTTCTGTGCAGGATTCCTTTTGGGCATCTAGTCCTCCTTCATGAAATGACCTACATATGTGTATACACGTATATGCCAAAAATCTCCCAAGGATAAGAAGGAAGAAAAAGTTTTACAATAACTATTATAAGAAATTAACTGGAAAACTTCCCTTTGGTGCAAGAGAAGAAATTTCGTCTCAAATGCACTTTCCAGTGTTGCCTTGGTGCTTCCAGCTTCAGCGATTTCAAGTCCATCAGGGGAGTATATACAATATCCATGAATGGGAGGGTCACTCCAATAGGTAAAGATGAAACTTAAATTTGTCCATTCCATAGAAATGTAAACTTCAATAAAACCATTCATTTTATCTATGTTAAAATAATTCATTTACTCAAGTAACAATTGGTCATAGAATGTTATGTACAAAGTCCCACATAAGGGCTTGTAAAGGTAATAAAGTTAAACTATATAGAAACTCAAGGAGTTTCTAGTATCTGAGAATAGCTATAACATGCACATAAATCACCAGTGGCAAAATATAGAGTGCTACGATGAGATTATTCAATGTTCTTAAATCTAGAAATCAAATACAAATATGTATTGAGTGCTAATTATGCAATGACTTACTTTAGCACAGTGATTCTAAAATATACATATATACACTTATATATGTATCTATAAAAGCATGTATAACATAGTCTTATACTCAGTGAGCTTATATTATTTAGTTAGGTAAATAAAATACAGATGTTAAAATGCAGTAACCACATACCCTAATTGTTTTTGAATCCTCAACACCTGGCATATAGTAGATCCTAGATAAAAGTGTTTTGTGAATGAATAGTTAACAGTGTGTGCATTTGAGTGTATGCACGTGCATATGTGTGTGTATACATGCATGTAGATATACATGCATACTATAAGTTAGCATTTTATTTTAAAAGAAGCGTGACATCATTTAAAAATGTCCCTCCTCGTGTTAGTTTGAGGTGTTTCACTGAAATTATCAAAAGATGACTCATTGATACAATCCTTCATTATAAACATAAGGTAGAAGATACTTGAAGGAACTCTGAGGAGGAAAACTTGACCTTAGGAAGTTGTTCTGTGGAAGAGATCTATCACTAAAAAGAGGTTTGGTCCCAAACCAAGATTTTTATTTCAGATGTACACCGGGTCAGTCTGAACCCAAACCACAAAAGATAACATTTCGAAACTACAATACATATTTGACCAAGAAATATACAGACTAGAAATGCAACAGTAGCTATTAATTCTCTAGATAATTTTTAACTAATAAAACCAGCTGGAATCTTTCTCCACCTTCCTCTTCAATTCTACAATCAGCCACTAGATTTCCTTAATTCTAGTTTTCACTACCAATCAAGTCCATCACTTTTCCTTTTATTCCTACTGTGACTGCCTCAATTCATGACTTCCTCACCTGGACCACATGCCTCATTTCCCACCACCTGGTCTCAGAGCTCTTTCCAATTTATCTGGTCAGGCTGTAACTGCTAAGCTTTGCTTCAATTTTTAATTTCTTCAATGGGCCCAATTCCCTACAGGATAGAGTCAGCACTTTTTGTCACATCATACAAAGCCTCTGTGATCTGACTCTCATATATATTTTGCCACCTTTTCTCCTGATACTTTTCCTCCTTCTTTCACTGATACTGTGCCCAAATAAATTTATATTCCAGTTATATCTAACTCTTTCATGTAAAAGCTACTCTGGTATATCTCTGTGATAGACAAAACAATGACCCTCTAAAGTTGTCCATGTCCTAATTCCTGGAACCTGTGACTATGCTACCTAACGTAGCAAACAGGACTTTACACTTGTGATTAATATAAGGGTCTTGAGATGGGGAAACTATTCTAGATTAATCTGGTGGACCTAATGTAATCACAAGGATTCTTATAGGAAGGAGGCAGAAGATCAGAATCAGAGAAAGAGATGTGAAAGTAGAAACAGAGGTCAAAGAGAGATTGAATGATGCTGCTATATTTGAGCTCAGAAAGGAGCCAAACATATGAATACAAGTGGCTTCTAGAAGCTGAAAAAGTCAAAGAAACAGATTCTCCCCCCCTGGAACCTCCTGAAGGAATGTAGCCCTGTCAAGATCTGGGTTCTGGACTTCTGACCTTTATAACTGTAAGATAATAAAATATGTTGTTTTAAGCCAAGTTTGGGGTAACTTGTTATAACAGTTATAGGATACTAACTCCACTTGTATGCTTGATATCACTTGTTTTTTTGCAAGGTAATAGAAGAGATGATAGATAGTTCATCTTTTTTTAACTTCCAGAGAATTCAGTCCAGTTGTTTATTTACAATATGCTTTGTTAGAAAATATTAGCTAAATACAGATCTAAGGAGTAACTAGAACTGACAAGTGAATATTAAAGGACAATGCCTATAGCACCACCAGTTCGAAAGACACGACAGACGCGTGGATTTCATAATGTGAAAAAGCATGCAGTTACAAAAATAAGTGCTCCATATGTTTCTAAAAACAATCATCAAAGTTATGAAGAAATTGTATAAACAATTTTCAGGATAAGATCCATGAGTATAGAAAACTAAGAATGAAGTGATCAAGCCTAACAAAAATAAATCATCTTGCCTTGTTTCTATTACTTAAAACTTTCCATAATTTTGTTCTAGAAACCCAAAAGGCATGTTTCTACAAACAAATATGTAAACATTTTAACATTTTATATACACAGGAGCAAATAAGGTCAATGTTATCAAGCACTTAGTATACAGTAGGGATTCAATAAATGCATTTTAACACTTGGGTATGGAATCTATTGTTTTTCACCCTCCATGCATAAAACCCTAAAAGAAACAAACATAAACAAGTATAGTTGTACACATTGTGTGTGAGTACCTGTAACAGGAAACAGACATTTGCTTCCAAGTTTGAAAAAACTGTTTTTGTATGTATATTTGTGAGTGTGTATATTACATAATTTTTACTTGAAACAGCATTTATATGGCTAAAACCCCTGGGAATTTTTTTATTTGTAAAAAACAAAACGTGGCTAACCAAGAATTTCTCTTGGATCTCATTCTTTTGTGATATGTAGACAAGAGCAATTGCTTTTTCAGGGTAACAGTGTCTGGTGACTAATGCTTTCCACTTAGCTTGACCATCCTCAGCCCCTTCCATTTCCTATTCCAAACCAGTCCTCTAGAATGACAGGAAAACATATAAGCCATGAAACACAGATCTATCCACACATTAGTCACTTCTATAGTTCTACCAGCAGCTCTTATTTATATTAGTGAGCAACTCAAAAATTTTTAATGACTTTTTCTCCTTTTGACACTTGAATCAATTAAAATGACAAGACCTTAATGGAAGCAACATATTAGAAGAGAATTTTTAATAAGTCTATTATATGAGTGTACTTGCATTCAAAATTTGGATTCTGATAATATAGGGCTAAAAATTGACATGATGATAATGTCATGAAAAATATTTTTTCTGTTACCTCAGAAAATTTCAGTGAAAGTTTATATTATAAAAATATACCATAGACTTCACATAAAAATCTGTGGCAATAAATTAGAGACCACAAATGTTTGAAAAATATTAATAGAAATTAAAATAATTTCTGAGCAATAATTTGTTGGAAGTTTTCTTCTCGTGTTTATTTTCTCTCTCCATTCTGTTTATTACTGCATTTTCATCAATCCTGAAAGCCACAAGATGGCATTGGAGAGTCCAATAACTTTATGGAACATGTTTATAGGAAAAACTGAAAGGATTTTCTTTTCAGATAGTTGTCTATTTTCTGAGATGACAACATGTTTGATAACAAATAATTCACCAGAGTATGATAAATTATTTTTATTGTTGATAAAAATAATGTTTATCATTCCCAATATAATATTTATGTAATATGTGTAATACAAAGCAGTGGGAATATGCTTTTAGAGCTCAAAGTAAAGTGCCAATGGCAAAACTTCACCTTAATTAAGGCAGCAAAACTAATTGGGAAATATTTTAGTATAGGTAGTAGAATATAAATGACAATTGAACAGTGTTGAGAATACCCACAAGAGGCTCACTGACATTTTTTAAGGAAATATTTATATATAACCCTCAGAGATTTTAAAACTTGGCAAAGTTATTCATTGTCACTGCCTTAGGGCAACATTTTCCATGCAAAGTGTCTTGCATAGATGTCTTAAGAGACCACAACTCTACAAAAGGAAATTTGCCTTAAATAAGCAAAAATAGACTAAAACATGGTTTAATATTTTGAATTGCCAAACCAAATTTCACCTAGACACATCACCACCTGCAAGGAAATGCATCTGATTTTAAACTTAGTATAGTAACAATGTATCATGTACGTTTTAACAAGAACTAAAAATTGTATTTTTTTCTTCAACCTTTCTCTTAAATTGATAACATCCTTTACCTTGTGGTGATAGCACATACTGTGTAGCATTAAAGTTAAATGTAGCCATCTAAATGTGTTTGACCAATTTGCAAGTATGTAAATTAAAGTATGTTACAGAAAAGGTGTCATTTATGTACTGAGTATGCATTGAAAAAGTGTTCCATAAACATATGTAAAATGAACACAAGGATGAATTATTAGTTCTGAGAATGTTGTAGTTCAAACTGTTACATTACAGAAAAAGAATACAAAGACATGACAGAGTCAGGGATTTATGCCAATCAACAAAGCTCTTTAATAGCTGATTGAAACCTTATTATCCAGTGATGTGGGTTTTAAAATAATCATATTAATCTAAACTCTTTTTAGGAAAAGGACTGAAAGTATATGTTTTGGGGGCTCAGCCCTGTAGACAAAAGTTGGCAGGTCAATATTAGCTGTCTATAGAAATATCCTGCCAATTTCCATTAGTTAACATGAGCATTAGCTGTGCAAATTATAATATGCTTGTAAGCCACCTTTCTTATCAGTTTGCAAGAAGTAAAACGTGAGGAAATGAAACTTAATTCAGTATTACCATACCTTCAGGAGTTTTGGCTGTGGCAAACACATTCCAAGTGTCACAGAATGAAGCTTTATATTTTCTATAGGACAATTCCTTTCATTAGCATGTATGACAAAGTTTCACATTTATTTTACCTAAATAGAAAAAGCATAATTTCTATAGAATTGTTAAAATTTTTTAAAAAATGATCGGTCCCTTTAATATATTGATTTAGCATAATATATACTTGTTTTAAAAATCTGATATTCACTTGTACCCTTGTTAGACAGAAATATAGGTGAACTTTCCCCTTACCCTCTTTCATAACAAGAACACAGCATGTGAGTGGTGGGGCTTACCCGTAAGGCTAGGGGCAAGCGATTTGTATGGTAAGAGTGCCTTCTAGGCCTTAGTAGGCTCTTTAGATATTTTCATAAATGGTAGAATTGTCACAGTCTTTTTACTCTTTTAGAGATATGATTCTGTCTTCAGTTTGGTTAATAGATTAGAGAGAGGCAAACTAGAAGTAGAGTGTTTCTTTTCTTTCTTTTTTTTTTCTTTTGAGACAAATTCTTACTCAGTTACCCTGGGGTTGAATGCCATGGCATCATAGCTCACAGCATCACAACAATCTCAAACTCTTGGACTCAAGGAATCCTCTCGCCTCAGCTTCCTCAGAAGCTGGGACTAGAAACCCACCACAATGCCCAGCTGTTTTTGTTGTTGTTGTTGTTTGTTTGTTTAGAGACAGGGTCTCACTCTTGCTCAAGTTGGTCTTGAACTCCATTTAAAAACACTTTCATTTATATCCAATTGACTAAACCTAGTTATGTGTTCATGAACAGCTACATGGGGGAATTGAGAATGTGGTCTGTTAGCTGAGTGACAGTGTACTTGGGAGCAATTGTGGTCCTTATTGCTAAAGGTTAGGAGGAGAAGAGATAGTAACTAACTAATAATTAGCTCCTTCTAGAGGTGTGTTTGAATCCAGGATCTTAGTTAGAGGGTAGTGTGGATAGAAATCCATGGATAAGGAGTTACTGTGAAGCAGCAGTGCTGGAGCATTAAAGTCAATGGTGTTAGTTGTAATAAGCATCTTTCCCCGTACCTATGGTAATTGTCACAATGAGTGTTTGTACTGGTGTCAGGTTAATAATTGGCTAAGAATAGCATGATTATCCTAGGCTTCTCGTTTTTTTTTTTTTTTTTTTTACCTGATTGTAATTTTTATATAGTTGTGTATAACCTCCCCAGAAATTTTGGGGTCTCTATAAAGTTTTACCAGACCTAGTAGATAAAATCAGAGATCATGATAAAAACTGAGTTGTGATAAAACTAACTCTATTATAAATGTACTTGGCTTTTAGAATCTAGTAGAAATTTTGGAATGGAAATAGCTTTCTTGAAGTGAGTAATATTATATTTTTGAAAAAAATGGAATCTATTTCTAGATACATTGTCTTATTTGAAGCTTATTTTGATCTAGGTAAGATTAAGAAACTTGTAGGAACAATAACAGGCAAAGGCAGCCTCTCTTCCAGAGTTGCCGGATTTAGCAAATAAAAACACAGGGCGTGTAGTTAAATTGAACTTCAGATAAACAACAAATAGTATGCTAGTATAACTATATCCCATGCAATATTTCAGAGATACTTATACTAAAAATAATTATTTTTCTGAAATTCAAATTTAACTAGACATTCTGTATATTATCTGACAACCCTATTTTTCTCTGAGGCTTGTAATATTTTATTAAGAACCAGGATGTCACTCCATCAATCTGGGTGAACTCTGAAAGCTCAAAGTGAAGACCATGGTCTATATACTCAGGAGTAATACATTATAGAAACATTTTACCTATTTGAATAATAAACCTATAAAATATTACCTTTACTAATTACACCAAAAAAGTGAAATATTCTTGGACATTTTAGCTATGTTTTGGGATGTTTACAAAATAAGGATTATTTACAAACACAATGCTAGTATTGATAAAAGATTTGTTTTGGAGCAATAATCAATGACTTGACTATGAGTAAAATTCATTAGGTTTAAATCTCAGTTCCTTCATCTATCAGATGGGAATGATAGTACCTACTTTCTAGGACTTTTGTCAGAATTAAATTAGATAATGTTTGTAAAGAACAAGGCATGTAGTTCACGCTGAGTAGTGCTGTTATTTATTTATTTATTTATTTGCAGCAGACCTTCAAGCTGTCCCCCTGGGTAGAGTGCAGTGGCATCACAGCTCACAGTAACCTCCAACTCCTGAGCTCAAGCGAGTCTCCTGCCTCCGCCTCCCAAGTAGCTGGGACCATAGGCACTTGCCACAACGCCTGGCTATTTTTTTAGTTGCAGCCATCACTGTTGTTTGGTGGGCCCAGGCTGGATTTGAACCTGCCACCTTAGGTGTATGTGGCTGGCGCCTTAGCCACTTGAGCCACAAGTGCCGGGCCGTAGTAGCTGTTATTAAAAAAAATTATCTCTAGAATTATTCTGACTTCAATTTATAGAAAGCCAGTTTAGCAATTTGGTGCAATCAAGAAATAGAAATCATAGAGTAGTTTGAAGAGGTTTAATATAAAAATTATCAAACATGGGAAAATAACTCTAAGATATAAAGAAATTATATGTCAATCCCAAGGAAAGACAAACTAGGAAATGGTTGAGACTGCCCTGGGAGAAGGTATACTTTGGCTGCTGGAGAGCAGATATGTTCACTGGTTTGGCCATGCCGGACTGGTCTGATGCTCCTGCATACAGAGCAGACCACCTCCCAAACTCTGTAGTACAGAACATCAGGAGCTTAGCAAGTGATGGCTGGGTGTGAAGTGTGGTGTTGGTGCGAGGCTTTCAAAGCTTTCAGTGAGCAGAAGGAATGACTACTTGGTACTGTGACTCTCTGGGACACAGCAGACTGTGTTCAACCAGGCTAAGCAGGGTTTGCCCAGGAAGTCCAGATTGCCTGTAGGAATAATACCAGTCAAGGCAGTGAAGATTGCAGAAGGACCAAACCCTGAGGCAGCGGCTACTGAGGCACAGGTGTCCTCACACCCACACTGCTGACCCTTCTGGCCAGCTGGAAATTTCAGGAAGCCCTTTCCTCCTTCAAGCTCTCTCCACTGCCTTCTACTGAGAAAGCTTAACATCATATTCACTTTAAAGGAGAAAAGCTTAAACAGATTGTCTTGTTTATCATATTGAAAGGTGTGTAAGGATTTGATAGGCAATAAATTGAAAAGTGACACAGTAGATATACTTAACAAATACAGAGGTACTCTGGAAATCACAGCACTGTAAAAATGGTGCTCAAACACCGTGTTTCTCTATAGATCGTTCAGTTCTAAGTTTTTTTAATATGAAAAATTGGCATATATAGGTGTAAGGTAACTTTAGTTCATAATTTAAATATGAATACCCATTAGCATTATGATAACTACGCACATGCTGCAGAATAATTTGAAGAATTACAAATAGCCCATCAAAGAGATGCTATGGTCTAGTGAATCGGAAATCCAGTTTTTGAAAACTGCCTAAACATAATTTACCTATCCAATGTCAGTTTAAAATATGCACAAGAGACTATAATGACTTCTAAAAATCTCATGTAAATAATGATCCATTTAATATGTTTTGCAAAGAAATGTATTTTAAACAGTCTTTGATAGTGCTTTGATATATTGTGAAAGAGGGCTCATTTTTTTTCTCCTTCATTGCCTAAAAATGTTTTTCAGAGAAAATAATAAAAGAAAAATTATTATGCTGATCATGATGCTGGGGAAAAGTAAGAATCCTGGAAAATATAAAATTACTTGAACTGGCAAGAATGACTGTGTTATGGCAAAGTGACATAGTGTTAGAAGGTCTGCCAGTAGTTATCAGGTCAGCAGGGATTCAAAAAATCTACAACTAAGCCCTTCCTCTCTTTTTTTCCACCAAAAAGATGCACTTATTGGGCACCTCCTGTACTCCTTTAGGGGGTTGCTAGGCTGGGGTTGACATACATGAGTAGTGCCCAGCCTTCTAGCCAGTGTTCCTCCTTCCTTCCTCTGAAGCCCAACTCTTAGCAAAGGCTCCAGGAAGGGGACAGATAGGGGGCTCAGGAATGAGGGGCTGGGCCATACAACATTGATGCCCATACATTCTGCTATAGGGGACTGGGAAACCCCAGGAGAGAACCCTCAGGTCCTCAGGTTGTGAACTCATTGAAGGAGTCCCACACTGGGTTCGTGGGCTAAGTGAGTGTGAGGGCCTGGGATGGGCCTAGGCAGGGGCTGGGTGGATGCCTGTGCAACCTGCCCTGCCACCCTTCTGCCTCTGCAGTGTCCATTCTATCTTTTCCTTGAAACAGGTTCTCATGCCTGATTTTGGCCAGTTCAGCTTTGCACTTGGCCTCCAGGTCAGGGTCCTTCTCTCCAAGATCAGCTACTTCTGTTTGTTGATCTCCTTTTCTCCACAAGCTCTCCTTCCTCTAATTTCTTTAATAATATTATAATATGCATGTCTTTACCAACATTGATAATTTATTTATGGCAGACACTGTGCTGAGTAGTGTGTATTTTCAGAACCTTCTGTCTATTATAACATGTAAAGACAGTACTATTATCATCATTCCACAGATGACGAGAGAGAGGAGAATTTGTGAGTAACCTCAAAAGCACCATCTCAAAGCAGAACAGCTGGGGGTTGAAGTTTTACCTTCTTTGAAGCTTCCCCTGACTCTAGGCATGTTTCTAACTCTAGGTCAAAATGAAATGTATTATCAGAGACATTGTTGTCCAGAGCACTGTTTCTCTGATTTTTATCTACACACACCTGAGGATCTTCATGAAACACATAAATTCAGGGGATCTGAGATAAGGCTGAGATTCTAGCAAGCTCTCATTTGGCACCTGTCCTATTCTAGACCATGGACCACACTTAGTGTAGGAATGGATGAGAGAAAAACCTGAGGTATTAGTGGGATCCAAATAAGTATAAGATTTTAGGTTTTCAACTTAATTAATAGAAAAACTAAAAAAAATAAAAGGAGATGTTCTATAATAATTGGGCTCAAAAATAAGAAAGGGAAATTTGGGAGATCCTGCTATAAGCATCATAAAGAAACTCACAACAAGGGCAAGGTGGGTCAAAAATGGATGCAGGAAGTATGGAATGTTTACCCTTCTGTTCTACTGAGGAGTGATGATTATAAAGACGGTTGTCATTGGAACTCAAGCCAGTGTCTGTCTTAAAGTAGGTGAATGCTTAAGATACTAATGTGATGATTTTAATAAATGAATAATTTTAGATCAGTTTAGATTTCAGTTATTGCTAATGTAATTGGTTTATTTCATTGTATAATCTACTTCTAAGAAGTTTAACATATGGTTCATATTTGTTGAATGATTTCTCTTTAGAGCTTTCAAAAGTACTTCACATGTCTCTGGTTATGACATCATATATATAATTTATAACCTAGCTATTAATGTCCTTGAACTAGCAGCCTCAAGATTATCTGAGAGCTTGTTAGAAAGATAAAACTCAGGCTCCAACACAAACCTAAATCTGTATTTTAAAATTATCAACAGCAGGTGCATGAGCACAGTTAAGTTTGAAAGGCACTGGTCTACAGAAAGTGTGATTTTTTTTAACTATAAATGGCCATCAAAAGGCCTATAAAAAACCTTTCAATATTGTTTTTTTAAAGTATATTTTGAGAGGTTAAAGACCCGAAGATGAGAAATCATTCTGGGAAGTAAGAGAAAGGAAAACTGAGTCTCGGTTCTGTGTGGGCAATGCAGACTTTATTCCACCTGGGAGCAGGTGGGGGTGAAATCAGAAAGGAATTCCACACAAGGGTTACGGCAGATGGGGATTTAAGGGTCAGAAGGGCAGGGATTGGTGCATTCATTACTTCCTGGGTGGGACATGCACTTGATTCTTCCTGGATGGGTCAGTTCTACCTGAGCGTGTCAGTACATTCAACTCTATCATATTTAAATCAAATATGTTTTACAAAATGAAATGCTGAATATTTAATCACACAGCAGCAGTATTTTTGTTGACAGCAAAGTGTTTCTTATACCAACATGGATGAAAATAGTCTACACAGAGGATAATGTATCTACCTCTGAAGAATAATTTATCTTTTTTTTTCTTTTGGTTTTCCAATTTGTTTTTCTCATATTCTCATTTTTATCAAATATTATGGTGAGAAGTTATGATAATCACTGTCTTAATGTAATTGCCCGACACTGACCACAGGTCATTATTCCATCAGCATCTCAACCCTTGAAATAGAAGAAAAGGAAAAAAAAAAAACAGATTATGAAAAAGAAAAACCCCTTCCTTAATTTTTCTGTTGACTTGCACTTGGAGGTTTTTTTTTTCACACCCGCACTCTGGCCTCAGCAAAACAACAGGTGCCAACTGCAGATGGATCCTACTGCAGTTGCAGACAGACACATCTGCCACTAGTTACAGGAGTCGGAATTTGAAAGGTGGCCAGCAGCAACCAGATTGGTGTCCTGGGGTGGCAGGGCAGAGGGCTTCTTTGAGCAGTGAACATACTTAGAGGCTGTGCTATTTCCATCTGAGAACTCAGTCAAGAACACCTTTCCCAGTTCATTTCAGAAGCTTAAATGCTGGTTTCTTTTCCCCCTGCAGCTTGGTGTAATTAAATATCTTTCCCCAAATAAGGGAAAGGGAAAAGGAACTTTAAGTAAATATATACTCAACCTTATTGCATACTGTTGTATATTTATTTACATATTTACCTTCATTATATACAAAAAAATTATCAAAATAGTATAGACAAATTATGCCTCCCCAAATTAAAAGTTTAAAAGATACTGTGACCCACATTTTTTTTTCAATTTTGCACTAGAAAATATCTGATGTATTTAAATGTTTGTGAAGGTATTGAGAGGGTTTGTAAAGTCGTCCTAAAACAGATTTTGTTATTGACACTTGAAAGTATGTTTGTGTGTATATGAGAGAGAATTTGCATGATTTTATTATTTCAGTGATGCAGAAATATATTTTGAAGATTTATATAGAGCAGGAGTTAAAATTCCTACACTGTAACTGTAACAATATTCACATTTAATGAATTATTCATCTATCAATAAATACACATATCATCAGATTATGGGTATGTGTGTGTTGGTGAATGCACAATGGATACAAACCCATATGTGAATATATGTGTTTATTCTGAATCAATGAATAGCCAATATTCTCTCAATGTTATACAGTAAATGGTATGTATGCCAATATTTACAACGTTATTTGCAGATTAGATGAAATCAAATATTTTATACAGCAGATTCTGTTGAATTTTTAAATTTACAATATTTCCAATTAAAAATAGTTTCATTTCCATATAAAAAATATTCAGCACTAGCAGTAATCAAATAATAAATGAAAATAATTACAATCTATTTTTTCTTCTAAAACTTGAAAAATATAATGGTCTGCTTCAATGCTCTGTTCACAGCTTGTGTACACCATTTGCAGCCAACATCTCAAATAATTTATGCATTTGAATTTAGATTTTTCTCTTATGCATGTTTCATAATTAAATCATCAGATACTAGCCACCATTATTTGCAAAGATGTTCACTGAAACATTTTGAGGACAGTGATAAACTAGAGACAACCTAAATATTCAACAATAAAAATTAGGGCACATCATGTAGCCATTTGAAAGGTGTTTTATTTGGAACACTTAAGGATGGGAGAGTTACTTAGACACAAAATTAAGGATCGAAGAGAAATCTAAGTTTGAAATTACATATTCAAATTATATGTATTGAGCAACTACTTTCTCACTTTTACAAAGCATTATTCTAGGTACTTAGATATATTGTGAGCAAAATAGAAGCCTTGGGTCCTCATGGGTCAGGTTACATTTCAGGAGTAATAAGACTAGAAACAAAAGTTCAAAACATTTAATGCTTTTTAAAAATCTTGGTAATAAGATCACAGGGGATTTTTATTTTCTTGTACCTTTCTCTATCTTCTAATCACCTACAATGAGAATGAATTATTTTTATGATTTAAAGTAATCAGATAATTATGCTACTTAAAATGGTTAACTGGTACTGTTTTTGTAAATCTCATATAATCATGATCTTTTTTTTTTTTTTCCAGGTATTTGTTTATTTATTTATTTTTTGAGACAGGGTCTCAAGATGTCACCCTGGGTAGAGTTCTGTGGTATCATAGCTCACAGCAACCTCAAACTCTTGGGTTTAAGAGATTATCTTGCCTCAGCCTCCCAAGTAACTGGGACTACAGGTGCCCCGCCATAACCCCTGGCTATTTTTTTTTTTCTGGGACTTGTCATTGTTGTTTAGTAGGCTCCACCTGGGTTCTAACCCACCAGCCTCCACGTATGTTGTGGGTGCCCTACCCACTGAGCTATGCCTTTTTCAAGTATTTAGTCATTCCCTTTGATCCTTACACTTTAAAAAAAACAAAACAGAAAACAAAAAAATAAAACAGAATCTAACTCTGTTGCCCTGACTAGAGTGTTGTGGAGGAGTCATCCTAGCTCACTGCAACCTCAGACTCCTGGGCTCAACCAATCCTCCTCCCTCAGCCTCCTGAGTAGCTAACACTATAGGCACCCACCAGAAAGCCAGGCTAATTTTTCTTGTTTTTACCAGAGACAGGGTCTTGCTCATATTCAGGCTAGTTTCTAACTCCTGAGCTTATGTGAGCCTCCTCCCTCCCAGAGTGCCCGGGTTACAATCTGGCCAGGACCCTAAAACTTTAAACAGTATTCACACAATACCTTTTGCTTTTCTTTATCTATTCCAAACAAGCACACTGGTCTCATTAATTCATTCTAAAAAAAAAAAAAATCTTTCAGTGAAAATATAATTAGTTGCAATTAATGTTCAAATATAAATCTTTGGTCTTGGAATTGGGTTCCCTATTTCAGTTAATCGAAATAATTCTGAGTGTTTATCCATCCATTGATAGTACAGCTTTGATAGTACACATCTAGTTTTAATTCTCTTCATAATATAACTCAATATTCATTTACCTACAACTGTGTGATCTATCTGATTTCGTTATTTAACTAAATCATTTTTATATTTGCAAATGACATTTTTTGAAAACATGTTTAATGGCTGCATAATGTTGTAGTTGTTCAAGTGCTAAGTGGGTAATTATCCTCATTTGCATCTTGGCTCCTATTATAGTGAAATAACCTACATTATGAAACCTCTTGATGGATTCCTAACCTGTTTCTCCTGGGTGGTAGCTGATTGTTGGAGTTTGGCAGGTCTTCATCTCTGTGTCAGAGGTTCTCAGCACACATGTCTACAGTCCAGACCACTAACAAATGAGTGCTGAGAAGAAGCGGGCCAACAGGCCCTCAGAAAATTTGTGCCATGAGAAGAAAGGATGGCCAATATTCATTTCCATCCAATTTCCAGTCCGGAGTATTAGCCTAAATGTTCTGATTTGTAATGAATTCAAAATCTATTTAAATGTAAATTTATACATTATTTTTATATGCTGAATTAACCAAACAAAACAGTCTAACCAAATGGTTTGGCCTTTTCCTAGGGAGAGTGCGAGCTTGTGAAACTGTCACTTCTTATATTCCTCTGAACACTGGCTTTCTTGTTATCATTTTTGCTTCTGTTTTTGTTTTCGAAGGTAGTGTGGGGAAACATTTTAAAGAAAGATTCAGAATTTGTTAGTATGCGTATAGAAACATCCTCAGTCTGAATTACTATTAAGGTTATTGATATTCAATCAGAAGATTCCATTTAAGTTCATTATTTTAAGTGTATACTGACTTTTAAATTTATTGAGTTTTTTAAAACTTTCAGTGGATAATAAATCAGTGTAGGTTCATAAGTGTCATGAATAATCACTATAAGAATACAGGGAAAATAAGTCTGTGTGTACAAATTGTGCATCTAATTCCCTGGCTTATTAAACAATGTTACTCATAGATCTATAATCCAATTCTTAAAGAAAATGAATGCACAGTAAATTTTGATTTTGAAAAACTGAGTATAATCACAATGTTTTAGCATTTTGAAAGAAGGCAGGGAAAATAAAGAAGCAGAACAAAGGGAAGTAATTCTTTTTTCAAATCAATAAAAACAGTAAATGAAGTCGCAGTGACTGTAAATACCAGGCAGTGAGTCAGGGAAGAGGATAATTCTTAGTAAGTAATATATAGGATAGTCCACCAAGGCATCAAGCAAATTCTGCTAAATCTCTTCAATCTAAGACTCTTAATAAATTAAGAGGCAAGAAATCACACAACAAATTAAATATTGTTAGCTTGTGTGCCACAGCTGTCACCTGAGGACAGAGTAGAAATTCTGACTGGTGTGTTTTGCAAAGACAGAATTCCATAGTAGTGGGAAGCAGGGTTTGCTTATCTTAACAAGAACTTTTTGGTTTTTTGCGTATCTATACACTCTATTCACCAAATTTCCAAGTGTGTTAAAAGTGGTGCCAATTAATCTTCTGGTAAATACCCCTGGCGCAAAGTGCCACTGGTTACTTTATGGGAGGGGGGAGATATTTAGAGAAATAATGCGTGACTTGAGGGCCGACTCAGCTTTACACAGAAAGTCCTCCCCGCTGGGCAGCTGTGATCCAAAGTCTTTCAGTACACTGTTTTAGATAAAGGTTTTTTTTTTTTTTTTTTTTTTGAGATGGAGCCTCAAGCAATCCCCCTGGGTAGGGTGCTATGGCATCACAGCTCACAGCAACCTCCAACTCCTGGGCTGAAGCGAGTCTCCTGCCTCCGCCTCCCAAGTAGCTGGGACTACAGGCCCCCGCCACAACGCCCGGCCATTTTTTGGTTGCAGCCATCATTGTTGTTTGGCGGGTCCGGGCTGGGAATTCGAACCCACCACCTTAGGTGTATGTGGCTGGCGCCTTAGCCAATTGAGCCACAGGCGCCGAGCCTAGATAAAGGTTTAATGAAGAGAAAGTATCAATAAGATCAAATACCACGTTCCAGGGGCTTTAAAGTCCCATACATTACTGAATTTAGTATATCAAAAATGATTGTTTTAATGTAATGATAATAACATTAAACACAACAACAGCAGTATTAGTAACAAACCCTGTCTGTATGACAGCAAAGAATGTATCCCATACCTCACAGAAGATGATTCACTTAGTCCTTATGCCAGTCTGTGGGTAGCTATTACTGTTACCTCTATTTTTCAAATATGAAAATATTGAGTTAGTGACAGAACTGATATTTAACCTGATCAGTCTGATTCTAAGCCAATGATCTTATCCTCTCTGAGTTTCAAGATCTGATTTTTTAAAAGTGGTAGAGTGTAACCTATCTGTAACCCAAGTCTAACCGAAATCAATTGTTTTCCAAAATCTATACTCTTTTCTGTCTAGATATTGTTATACAAATGCGAATCCGTGGGATGCATCTGACTGAGGTCCTTTCAGGTGTTTCATTTATTTACTATTATTTTTTCTTTTTCCATCATTCACTCCCCTCCTGCCACTTTTTTTTTTTTTTTTTTTTTTTTTTTAGGTAAGCCATGCAGTTTTTTAAAACAAACCTGTGGAACCTCTCTGGAGTTACATCCCTCCAAGCGCTAGGCAGTGAAATGTTTCTAATCAGTGTTCAGTCTATGTATCTAGGTACACGGGTTTGCAGAACCCTGTGGAATTAAACCTCTTCCCAAGCACTTCAAATCTACATATTTTGCATTCTCTTTAGATAAACTGAGGCTGGGGGGAGATTTCTGACCTGTCAGGCTTTTGGTTTTAATTTTTTTCTTCATTTGTAGGATACAGGACTTTGTTTCTTACGCTTGGAGTTAACCAAGAGTTAACTTGGTGAAATTTATGTCGCATAGTGTCCAATGCATAGTGTAAACTGAACATTTTGAGGTATTGTGATTTCCCTTACAAATAGTTTATTATTCAGAGTAAAGACACATAAGTAAAAACAGGAACACTCAATAATCATCACAGGTTCCAGTGATTAGATTACATGTGATTCATTCAATTTATGCTCTAAATCACTAAAATTATATAGCTACTCTTTAAATCATTACTTTCAAAGGGCTTTATGTGCCTAAATAAATAACCCATTTCATTTAGTCTCTATAAATCCAAATGTAAGAAGTGTTCTGTGTTTAACATTGAGGAGTCTCCGTTTGAAGGTGAATTCCTCTGAGTTATGCTTATCCATGACATGGCAGAAAAATGTTATTTTTCTAGCCATGCTGAGGAATCAGATATCCCATGCAAATGAACTTTCCAGATACCTCTCTCTGCCTTAGCTATTGAAGAACCCTATTCTTTTTCTTTTTTTTTTTTTTATTGAATGGTAACTGTGTACATTGATGCACTTTGGGGGTACAGTGTGGTGTTTTTAGACACAATCCAAGACACTTCCATCAAACTGGTTAACATAGCCTTCATGTAACTTTCTTAGTTATTATGTCAAAACATTCATATGCTACTTATAGAAAGATTCACACGTACCCTTGCAAGATGAACCACAGAAGTGAACCCTCGAATCCCTCTCCCTCCACCCTCTCTCCCCCTCCCTTCCTCCCCCCTTATCCTTAGGTTGTTATTAGGTTATAGCTTGCATATAAAAAGGTTTAAATTAATTTCATAATAGGTGTGTGTACATTGTAGCCTTTGTTTTATTTGACTGTTCACTGGCAAGGCTGTATGGGTGAACCACTTAGTGACTGCAGACCCCTCGAAAATGTAGGTCTCAGCCGTCACAGACGTCACAAGGTGCTGTTTTTTTTTCTAATTGAATTGAGCCACTTAAAAGATTCCTTTTGTGGGGGAGATGGTACTCAAGCTCCAGACAACAAGTACCTTGCAAAGAAGGGTCTGGAGGCCAGGTTCCACCAGGAAGTCTGGCCGGGGCTCCGACTGTATCCCCAGAGTTTCTTCTGGAATTGCAGCCTCAAAGAAAACCACAGAGTAGCATTTTGACCTGTCAGACCCTGTTGGCTGTTTGTTGCCTGCAGGATGTTCTGGGAAAGCAGGCGGGGAGCTTTACAGACTCATTCTTCAGCAGCAATTGTCTAATTAATATTGTCACCACATGGCCCAGTTATCTTTTCAGGAGTAAGCAGGTGTCAGCAGTGCATGGTTGAGTGAGTGTGTGTGTGTGTGTGTGTGTGTGTGTGTGTGTACAAACGTGGTTGGTAAGATCAGCAGCTTTTCCATGTGTGAGCAAAGCTTGCATCTGTAGACATTTTAATCCTAGGGCTCAGAAATCCCAGAGCAGGGGTTACGAAACGTCCAGTTTGTAAGAGACTCGGAAGCTCCTTGGGTCTATGTGGCAAGCATGGCCATGCTGACGTCTTCTCTCATTTTTGATTTCTTTCGGGCATTTCATTACTGCTCTCTGCATAGGGAATAGTCATCGTGGCTCATTCCCTTCCAGTACAGGGTTTGATCAGACAGCGCCTAGACAGGGCAGATTGGATAGGGGTGGCTTGAGGATGACTCACTGGTTTGCCAATAATGCATGTTCCCTTGCCGTGGAAATTTAGAAAAAAAAATTTTGGTACTTTCCAATTTAAAAAGTATTTTCTCACATCATTTAATCCTCACAAGGGTGATGGTCAATGATCATTGCTTGTTGCAGATGAGGAAATGAAGGCTCACAGACATTAAATGTCTTGACTAAATGTAAAATAAAATAAAATAAAATAACAAAATAAATGAGTGTGAGTGGGACTTCCGGAACCCACATTATGTGCTCGTATATGTGATCTCCCATTTGCTTATTCATTTATGCTTTCCCTTAGGAGGTCAAGGGTCCTCAAACTTTTTAAACAGGGGGCCAGTTCACTGTCCCTCAGACCGTGGGAGGGCCGGACTGCGGGCCCCGGGACGAGTTAGCCGCTAAGCAGGACAGACAGTGGCAGCAAAAACACCCGGCAGGCTGGATAAATGTCCTAGGCGGGCTGCATGTGACCCCTGGGCCATAGTTTGAGGACGCCTGACTTAGGTAATTCATTCAACATCCATTGAGCACCTACTGTATACCTAGCATTGAGTTAGGTTGTGGAGATGCAAAGATTAAAATGTGAAGTGCTTTAAGTTCCTTGAAAGGAAGGCTAATAAAAGAGAGAAGATGTCCAATCCTTGGCTCATTCTCTAGGACTCTAATTGGTGTTATTTGCACTTGCATTTAATTCCAAATAAACAATATTAGAGATCCGTAAGTCTTCCGGCCAATTCTCCCGTCCCTAAAGATTTCTTTCTCTCACTTATTGTCTGCACACTTTTGGGTGTTCTGTTGCCCTGGGTCAATATTTGCCTCAGTTCAATATTAATTACCTCCTGGATGTATGAATTTCCTTTCTCTTGGTTTCTAAAAAGACAATTTTAAATTTTACTTAAGCGTTGAATTTATTATCAGATCACTTTTTGGTCTGAGGCATGTCTCCAAAGGTTGTCCCTTGCTCCCTCTTTCCTAACCTTCTTAGAAAAGATAATTTATTTCCAAGGGTCATAATCACAACCTGATGGAAGGAAACCTGTTTCTCCCTCTGCAATGACTTTGTAGCTTTCAAGTCATACAGGGCCATGGATTATAGGTGTGTGCCTCCACATCCTATCTTCGGTACCACATGATAAGACCTCTGAGTGGGAGAATTGTGGTGTACTCATCACTGCAGCCTCTACAGAACCTAGCACGTTCCATGATATGTTAAATGTCCTCAAGAACTATTTGTGAATTGAGGTTCCTGATTGCCAGAGCTCATTTCTTCCAAGGACTTGTCCTCAGGGAGCATTGTGAGTGGTTCCCCCAGGGTCCTCTACCTTAGGAAGACTATCTTAGTGAGCCCATCAGCTACCTGCAGACCTGAAGAGCTTCTTTCTAGCAGCCCCCACAATCTTTCTTTAGCCCACTGTTTCCCTTTCTCCTTCCCATTTTACTTAACTGTTCTTGGATTCTCCAAGCCCTTTGGTGAATAGAAATTTTCCTACCTGGAGTGAAGTTGGAATCTTTGAATGCAGCATCACAGTGATCACCAGGCCACATCTGAGAGTTTATGCTGGCTGTGCTGTGCTTTCTCTGTGTCTCCCAGAGGCAGTTTGTGTGAGTGGTGAGCATCTCCTTAGAGAGCACTCAGACACCTGGTCGGGGTGGGGAAGAGCTCTGATGCCCCATAGCAAGGCAGGAGAATCAGGCTGTAAGTGTGATGATATGAAGGTCTCTGTTCAAATCAAAGACATAAATGGGTTTAGGAATCCAAAATTCCCAGGGTGCTGCCTGGGAGTGGAGGGAGGGTGAAGAGGTACCATGTTTCCCGAAAAATAACACACTGTCCTATATTTATTTATTTTTTTTCAAGAAGACACACTAGGGCTTATTTTCAGGAGATTTTGGTTTTTTGCAGTTTTTTTTCTGTCTGGAGGCTGGGTTTGAACCCACCACCTCTGGCATATGGGGCCCGTGCCCTACTCCTTTGAGCCACAGGAGCCGCCTGGGATGTCTTACTTATAAGTATTATCCAACAATCTACATTTACTCAAACACAGTTAAGTCATCTTCTTCTGGAACCTGACAGGGGGAGCCGACCTTGTTGGTAGGGCTGGTGCTAGTGATGTGTGAACTCCTTTCCCCGGCTGTTTGCAAGTGTGCAATAGGATGCCTACAACCGTGGTGGCGCACATGCGCACCCACGCAAGTGCAAATGGCTCAGAGAAAGGAGCTGTGGCAGATAAAAGGTATTCCAGCTTCCTTACACTCCTTGCCAAAATGCATAGCCACGCCCATTGGAGGGCTTATTATCGGGGTAGGGCTTATATTTAACAAATGCATAGGAATCCCGCTAGGCCTTATTTTTTAGGTAGGTCTCATTTTCAGGGAAACACAGTATTTGATTTAGTTAGATAGGTTACTGAAGGTTCAGGCTGCCCTGTGGGCAAAATCTCTAAGTTATTCGGAACTCTCAAAGTAATTTACTCTGGTGTATGGACATATGGAGCCCCCATCCTCCATGAGTATATGAAAGTAGACAGTAGCTGCCTATTTAGGGAAGCTGCCATTTGCTCTATGAAGGTATCTCCTCTTTGAGAAAAGCTATCAGAGGTTACCAACGTTTACCAGGTGCTAAGAATCGACGTGCATCTTAGGCTGTGTAAGAGGAAGCTATTTGGAAAAGCCAGGTTTGTTAAAACTTTGGAAAATACTAGCCCATAGCTGGGTCCCACGGAGCCCTTTTGCAGTTTCTGTAGGAAAGGAGACCTAGACCTGGGCTTCCCTTTTCCTAACTTGATCTCTGTTAGGTTAGAACAAGCCAGCTAAGCCCTGCCTCCTCTATTTCCCTCCTGGAAAGTGGAGATACTGCTTTCTAAATATTTATACACCTTCAGGGACTAGATAGGTAGTGCTATCGGACAAGTGTTATTGAGGTGTAGGCCAACGGTGAGGAGAACTAGAGGGTGTGGGGCCTGTATAAAGGCTCTCAAATTAAAACTTTGCAAGTCACCCATGTGCAATGTGTGTTGTAAAGTGTTTGATCTTCCCCTGAAAAGAAAGGTAGCATACAAGCCCAAGTTGTTATTACTGTCAGTCCTCACCCAGTCAGCAGCATTATTGAAGTGATCCTATGGCTAGGGTACCACACTACGTGCTGAAGGAATATACAGAACAGTTTTATGATATTATCCCTGTTTTTGAGGATTTACATATTTGGGATGACTGTATGGAAAGATGTCCATTCAGCCACCCATGCAAGAAATATTTATCAAACCCTCACTGAGTACCTTCTTGGGAAGTGCATATCCAATGTGAGTTTACAGTGATGTCCCTGTCCTCATGGAGCTTACGTTTCCTGAATATATAGGAAGCCCCGTGAAAGACCTCTGGGGCATGCAATGGTGGCCACACAATGTAGGCCCTGCTCTCAAGCCATCATGTGTGGGTGGGACCCCTGCTCCAGTCATGAGATGGCAGTGGCTAGAGTGGCAGCAAAGAAAAGGGGAGACTATTCCTCTGGGGAGGACCAAAGTGGGTTTTCTAAATGAGGCTGTTTTTGAGTCTTTGGACTTTGCTAGGTAATACAGTTCAGGGGAGAGCAGACCGGTGAATTTCAAGAGAAGAAAATATGTGAGTCAAGCAGAGGTGGAAGAGGCCGGGAAGAGGTTGTAACCGAGTGTGACTAAAGTCTCAGGGGTGATGTATGGAGCATGGATGGGGAGACGGGCCATATCCACGGACAACTGGATGTTCCATGTTAAGGAGCCTTGGTTTTTCCCCCTGTCTTCAAGGAGTCATGGAAGATTTTGGGCAAGGGAGTGGCATGATGGGGCTCTGGCAACAGCTGTCTTCCTCTCCTGCCTTAAAGGGTCACTCCATCCCCCACCTCCCTTTCGTGCTTGCTTCAGTGAACAGGTGTCCCTACTTCTGTCCACACAGCCTGAGGCTGTCTCCTCTGTGCGAAACCCTGACCTTCTTCCCTTCTGTCATGTTTTTTATCATAGTGTCTCGTTCACCTGCATTTTCCAAATTTTCTTCTTTGGCTGGGCCTGTCTCCCTTTTCCATAAACATATGTGCTCAGCTCCTCTTCTAAATTAAAAAATGGAAAGCCTTCTCTTAGTCAAGCACATGGCAGGTACTAAGGTTAATGATCATGGTTGTAACGCTCCCTGTTCTTGCAAGCTATCGCCTTATCTTGTCCTTTCTGTGTCTGTCACAGCCAGCGGCTTGTACATCCTCCCTACTCACTACTTTTAAACCTCATATAGTCTGGCGTCAGCCTCCCTCCCTAGTGAGATGTGACCCGTCCTTCTGATCGCCACATGCCACGGCCTGTTTTTAGAGGTCCTTTCCTACCTCTCTGACCTTTCAATGAGTTTGATCCAGGGTATATCCTAAGCCCCCTCCATGTTGGGCTAACCCTGTTGCCCTCCACACATGTCCCCAGCCCACTCTTCTGTTTGGTTGGGTTGTCTGTGCAGGTTCCCTGTATTTCTCAGAGGCCGGGGCCATACCACACACATTTTGGATCCCCAGTTCCTAGAATACAAACTTAGGGCTACCCAGGGTGGTAGCCATTAACCACCAGGAGCCATTAAACATTTGGCATGTGGCTTTTCTAAATTGGGATGTGCTGTAAGTGTGAGATACATGTGAATTTCAAAGATACAGTATAAACATGTAAAGGATCTCATTAATATTTTTATACGGGTTACACGTTAAAATAATATTTTGGGTATACTGGGTTAACTAAAAGACATTTTTAAAATGAATGTCACTTGTATCTTTTTCCCTTTTTCATGTAACTTTAGAACATTTTAAATTATGTGTGTCTGCCATTATATTTCTGTTAGAAGTGCTGGCCTAGAACATTCCAGGAAGAAATAGACTTAAAACCGTAGTTGGTGAACTGAGCTGAATTGAGTTGGATGGTGCCCTTTCTTCTGAGCTTCTGTCCTGATTTTGGTGGGGAGCTGCTCCTGATTCCCCGCCCATGCTCTGACCTCTCTTTCTCTGGCCCTTTCATTTCTTGCCCTCTGAGTGTTGGTTAGTCACCCCGAGATCTGTCCCTTTATGCAGCTCCTGGGTGTCTAGTATGTTGAGGGTGAGGTGAGAGGATGAAATACTCAGCAGCCATTAAAAGCAACATTAATGAAATACATAAGAAAAGATGAAGGCGCCTCTGGCACAAGGCAAGACTTAGCCATTGCAGGCGTCTGTGGCGAGGTGACCTTTCACAGGAGGCCTGGGAGGCAAGGCACACAGCCTGGCAGACTGGCAGGCACAGGCCCCACCACCCACTTACATAAAGGCTCCTGTTAAATGGAGAGCAGTATTTAAAGGGCATCGAAGGTCGTCGATTTAAATTGAGAGACCTTGAAATCTGGAAGTGTTTGCTTTCATAACCGCCGCTATTCCCTCTCCAGGATGGGAGCGGTGTACTGCAGGGCTGGCAGGGAGGCTGAAGCCAGCAGCTTCAGGCTCTGGAAAGAGTCTCTTTGCTGTGAGCTCCTGGCCCTGCAGCCCCATTCCTGCAGAAAGCAGCTGCCAGCAGTCAGCTCGGCTTGGGGCCTGGTGGGGCCCTTCTCAGCCTGAGCTCTGTCTCTGTGTTTTGAGCACTGTGGTAAGTGGTAGTCAGATTTAGGAAACTTGGGTTTTCTTACTGACGGCCTCAGCTTATTCTGGGCCCTTTATGAGGTCTCCTAGCCTCTCTGTGTCATGTTTTAGAAACCCTTTCCTCTGCCTTCCCAAAGCTGGAAGGATGAATGAGAGGATATGAAAAGGAGCCTGCAGTTTTCCTAGGTAAAGGCTAGGTTCCCGGTAGAGTTTTGTTTATTTTGAGATTTTCTTTTCTTTTTTCTAAAGATGGGGTCTTGCTACATTGCCCAGGTTGGTCTCAAAGTCCTGGGGACAAGTGATCCTCTTGCCTTAGCCTCCTGAGTACTTGAAACTATGGGTTCAAGCCATCACTCTAGATTTAATTATTAAGCAAGCTGGAAAATATTTAACCAACTTGGGATATTCTCCCAGCTCTATTTGCCCCAGTCAATGGCAGGGCTTAGGTGAGTTAAATAATGATGCTGATAACTGATGCTTATAGGATCCCAGGTCACGAGCCCCTTGTTGGCTAAACATACCTGTGAGCTGAACATTAATATCAGTGTCATACTAATAAGAAGGCTGATGCTGAAAAGGTCCCACAGGTAAGGGACAGAGAAAGAATTGGAACTCCTTTGCATTTCATGCCTTTTCCACTGTCATTACACATACCCCTCTGAAAAGCTGGGAGCCCCAGGCTGTGTCACGTGTTCAATTTTCATTCAACAACAATCTTTTGCTGACTGATTTGGCCCAAGAACTATTATGATTTGACAGATAGATGGTAAATGGCAATCTCTAACATGGAACAGTGAAATTACATTCATAAATTTCTGGAAAAATGAGCTGGGCTGGGATATTCAGCTCATGTCACTAATGGAGTGCCTGAGGCTCAGCACAGTCAAGTGACATGTTCGAGGTCACCCGGGAAGTGACAGAGCAGACTGTCTGCATGCTAAGCCCAGGCCATTGAAAGAAGCTGCCGTTTCCCTCTGTGGAGATTTGAAATTTAGTGTGGGCCCCAGACACGAGTTCCCAGAACAGAGGATCTGACTCTGCCTAGGCTGCCCTTGAGGCGGGAGGAGGGGGGCTGAGGGCTGGCGCGCCTCCCTCCCTGACGAATGCCATCTGTGCCTGCAGGCGTCTTGGTGCGGTGGTGGCATCCTGTTCTCCCATGCTTGCATCCCTCGGTGTGGCTCTCTTCATGGGCTGAGGACCCATACCTCAGGATTGTGGTGGTTTAAAAGAAAACACAAGAAAGCCCTCTGAGTGGTGGCAGTAGCATCTTACTCACCTTGGAAATTGCTTAGAAACAGGTGCTTCACCAGGCAAGATCCCACCTCCAGGATCCCAGATAGCATAGAAGAGGTGGAGTGTGTTACGGTCTGTGGGGGTCTGAGCCAGGATAACTTTATCCAGTACCACATGGGGACTGCAGCGAAAGGGGTCTGGCATCTTTGGGAAAATGGTGGGCAGTGCCACCTCAGGTGACTGGTCAGGTCCCAGCAAGTGCTGAGGAATGCTGTGGGACTGTGGCCAAGACCAGAGTGGGCAGGAGTAGGCACATATATCTCCTGGGCACACCTGTCTTCAGCCCAGAAGGGCTGGGCTGGAACCTTTTGTGGAAATCCTTCCATTTTGCAAATAGAGAAACGAGGGACCCCAGGCAGTGGTTACCCAGCAAGAGGCCTGGGGTTTGCCCTTCTCCCTTCTTAGCAGGCTTGTGACCTTCTGGAATGCTCCTCTACTCAGTTCTGCTTGACTGACCCCTTATCCTCCAGGTCTCAACCCAGTCATCGCCTGGTTTGGGAGCTGTCCTCCTCAGCCCTCTGCTCTCTCGCACATCCCACAGGTCAACGCGCTTTTACTTAACTCTCAATTACTTATCTCTGACTGGATCTTGTTTCTTTGCTCGTATTTCTTGTCTGTTTATTTCCACTGGAATGGGAATCCCATAAGAACAAGGACAGTCTCTTTATGCCCCCTGGTATCCCAGCACACGGAATGGCAGCTGGCAGGTAGTAGGCACTTTATCAATGTGGGCTGAGCAAACACTTGGGGAAGGTAGCTTGTGGTGAAGGCCATGTCTGATCTGGGTCTTCCAGCACAGGCATGACTTCAAAGGAAAACAGGAGCAAAATGGGCCACAGCAACTATACGAGGGGTGCATGAGTGTGAGGGGTGGACCTGGGGCAAGTCAGATTGGCTGGCACTTAGCCATAGTCTAAAGGGAGCAGTGGGCTGGGAAAGTGAGTCTAGCTTGTTTACAGGAGCTGTGAGTACCAGGCAAAGGGTGACCTCTGCCCTGCAGGAAGGGGACCCACTGCAGGTGAGTGAGTGGGGAGTTGTCTGGCCACTTGGCAGCAATATTCAGGTGACTGAGGGTGGGAGGGCAGCGAGGGCCCCCTGCAATACAATATGATGACCTAAGAAAAGGTCTTTTCTCCTGTGAGCCCCCAAGTGCCAGGTGTCCTAAAGGCCAGGTTGGAGCCCTTGCTTCCAAGCCATTTCCCCACTGTGGTGACGGTTGTCAAGCCCCAGAGGAGTGCCCAAGAGGGAGGGGCAGGAGGCCCCGTGGATGGGCTGGCACCGCGCCCTGGCTGCTGTCAGAGAGTGACTCAGATCCCCTCCTGGCACCAGTCTGCTCAGGCAGTGCAAGCTGTTCCTTTGGCTCCTGGAAACTGGGCTGCTGCTTCACTCCTTTCTCCCCCAGGACTGAGGCCGGGGAGGAGGGGTGCGGTTGTCTATGTTTCCACCCCCTTCCCTTCTCCCAGTGCAGGGGTGGGAGAGGAGGAAGTGAGGGCTGCAGAGCGAGCTCCGGGTTCACTCCCTGCAACACCTCCTGAGGCCTGCTCAGCACATGCACAGCAGGACACCAGGCGTGCTGGACAAATGACCGGGTGATGTGGTACTTGAGTGGAAGGCTTTCCTGAAAAGTTACCATCAGAAACCGGGTCAGGTGGACAAATGCTGCTGGCACATCATGAGTGACTGCCTGTGAGTAATGACATGCCCGACGATTGTTCAGCAGAAAGGACTTAAAACATAGACCTTGTGCCACACTTTATAGCTTACAAAATCTTTTCACATCCTCAGTGTCCTCTGTCCTTTACAACTGTCCTGGATCAAAGTAGCATTCTGCTTTATTTTTTATTTTTTATTTGAAGCTCAGAGAGGCTAAAGCTTTAGCTCCTTTGCTAAAGATCACTTAGATGTTGAAAGCCAGGACTGAAAAGGGTCTCTGTGTTATGACAGTTTTCATCAATCATACACTGTGCTAGTTTTAGACATTAGCACTCGTCTTATTTTTACCTTTCCTTGGACTGTCACGTGCTCACAGGGCAAGCCGTGGTGACCCTGGGAGCCTCAGGAACTATCAGCACTTTCCGTAGGATAATGCACAGGTGACTAAATGTGAGAGAGTCCCAAAGTAACAGTGATCACTGCTCATTCATCAAAACATTTCCTGTTTCTCCCGTTCATCACCCATTGCCAATTTTACTTTACACGTGCAAATGCAATTTTTGTTGGTCCAAAAATGGTCACATTTTGGCAAAATTTTAGTGTTTGATCTAATGTGTAATATATCAAAGGTATTAAATCAACATGTAGTGTTTGATTTGAGAAGATCTAGAACATTCAGGGGTTCAGATTTTCAAAGGAGACTTACACCTTCTTAGCCTAGGTCATGGATTGAACACCAGCTCCTAGGGTTGTTGGAGGATGATCCAGGTATCAGGTGCAACAGAGCTGGCTTAGTTCATTGCTTGTGAGATAATCCCTCAGTCAGCTTTATCTAGATGGGGACAAACTGCCCTTGCTCTCAGGAGGTTTGCAGTCTGGCAGAGATGGTTTAGACATACCCACCCAGGAGGGACACCAGGTACCCTGGAGCCTAGTGCTTGGACAAGTGCAGTTTTAAGAACGTGGCTCTGGAGCCAAGATGCCTTGTAGGAATCCTAGTTCTGCCATTTATATGTTTGGTGACCTTGGGCAAGATATTAGTCTGTCAGCCACTTGATTTTCTCATCAGTAGAACAAGAATAATAACATACCCACCTTGTAGAGCTGCAAAGATTAAATAATGAATGCAAAGGACTTAGAGTTGTTCCCGGCGTATAGAAAGTATTCAACCAATTTTATCTGCTACCTCTACTCTTACGGTTTTTATTAATATTCTTATTCCTCAAATTAGAGGAAGACTACAGTACATTGGCACAAGATGAAAGATTCTGATGCCTACACGCTCTGCATTAGGTTCCCAGCTTCTGAGCTTACTGTGATCTGTGGTCTCCAAGATGACAAGCTTAGGATGACAGACGATAGGCCTGAAGGTGAGGCATCCACCTTCAAAGGCTTAACAATCACAAACCAGATTTAGAAACGTCTAGGAAAACTGTGCTCTGTGACCAGGGCTGCCCTGTCAGGGAGAGATCCTGGTAGGTATCATAGAGCTGGAAGCCAGTAGGGTTATCCTAGCCACCCAGCATCTGTTGTCCAACTCCCATTGGTGAGTAAGACTTCCTGTAAGATCAGTCAGGGAAGGGCAGCTCAGTGGACAGAACTTTATTGTCTCTGATCATATGAAAGACTCTGAACTTGAGAGACCACAGCCCACACTTCTGATGGCAGTTGCAAGTTCAGGAGTCTCTGAGACTAAAATGATTCGCAGAACTCACTGAAAGTTGTTGTGTTCCTGGTTATGGTTCATTGCATGGAAAGGAAACATACTTCTGAAACCAGCTGAGGGCAGAAGCATATAGGGTAGAGTCCAGGAGAAGTTCCAAATGTGGAGCTTCCAATCATTCCCTCCCCAGAAGTCAGGACAGCATTACTTTCCTGACACATGGAGTAATGCCAGACAGGGAAAGTCATGCAAGCTTTGGTGTCCAGAGTTTTTACTGGAGCTCCATCTCCAAGCATGGTTGACTTCCCATGTGGCTCATCTTCAGGTCCAGCCCCTCAAGAGGGCAAGCTGATACCATGTAACCCAAAGCCCCTACCTTAACATCTCACTGTAGCTGTGGCTCAATCCCCATAAACCATGTTGTTACTCTGCCTGGCCCAAGGTCCTCAAGCAAACAAGGACATTCCTATCAGTCATGACATTCCAAGGAGTTAGACAGCAGTGTCTAACCTATGGCCCATGGTCTGTATGCAGATTATTTGAGGACTGTTTTGCTTATCTGTAGTGTCAGATATCACAAAAAATAGGCATAAATATTTTATTTAGCTCATTAGATTTCATTAGTGTTTAAGTATTTAATGTGTGGTCGGCGACAAATCTTACTCTTCCAATGTGCAACAGAAAAAGAGAAAAGGTTGGGCATCCCTGGTAGAGATTACCTCCAAAGCTAAAGATAGATATAACCAGACCTCTTTTGGTACCAGGGTAGTTTCTTTACTGCACAGTCTCTGTGTAGGCTCTGGAGACACTAAGAAAATGAATGAGACACTCCTCAATTCCAGGGTGCTGAGTCTATTGGAAGTCTAGGTTACCAGTACAAGTCAGCTGGTGTGTAGTTGTGCTATTGCCCACACCCACTGGGGGAGCTGTAATAAGGCCCTTCCTTCTTTTAGGAGCAGGCAGGACCTGTGGGCTCTGCAGGGATCCTTTGGTGTCATGGGAATAAGGCTAGCCTGATTAGCAGTTTATGTCTCAAGGCGAGACTCATGAAGCATTTCTAGAAAAGAAGTTCTTGACTGTTGTTGATGTACCTATCAATTCCATGACACCCAGCCTACCCCATCTCCCACTGACTTTGGGGATTGGGTGGGGGGGGGATGCAACTGAGCCTTCTGAAAAAATTAGGAAGCTCAGCATCTCAGTGATGGTTGAGATGACAGGCTGAGCAAACATAAATGAGTGATTGACTGTGGGCAAAAGTGTGTGGACGTGATACGTGAATGATGAGAGACCTGTCCATACACCACCCGTCATTAGGAGCCCTCACTTGGCAATTGCTTTCTCCAGTGACTGTAGCTGCAACACAGGCTGCCCAGGATCAGCAGGAGGGCATGGCATGCTTCCCCAGCATCATTTTGTTCAGCATCTGCCCTGGCTTCCTCTGGATGGGTGGGGGGGGCATTCTTGGATACTCTTTGTCATTGTTTACCTGCTTGGCCAGTGGCCAATGTGTGGTGTCTATCACACCCATCTCCTACCACCCTCCCAGAATTTGCTTATCCTGCCATCGACTTCACCCCCAGCACCTTGATGGAAAACTAAGCTAACTGTCCTCCCCCAGCCCCACTCACATGCATTGCACCTTCTATCCCTTTTATCCCTCACATTCACTCTCTGGTTCCCTGGGGATGAGCAACTCCATCAAAATAATTCAGAAGGTGGTTGCACCTGTCATCCTGCAGAGCAGCAGCCTCTCTGGGAGGACAGTTGCATGTCCATGGTGAACTATAAAGCCCCCATTTCAGTGTGGCCCTCTGCAATGAGCCATGATTTCATGCCCTAGGAAGTTTCACCTCCTGACTTAATTTCCCCATGAAGCCTCTTTGGGGGGGGTAGATAACACATTACTTGCTTCAAACTTTTATTTGTTCAAGAAAAGCAGCAGACTTCTGCTGTCAAGTCAAAGCACCAATATCATCACTTAGTAATCAGTGATACTTTCTTGGGGGGGGAGTATTGAGTAGTTTTTAACCAAAAGTTTTTAGTTAAGAAGTAATTAATTTTTTTTAAAGTTTTTGAATTATTCTTTGATATTGCTATCTCTAATGACCCAGGGCAGTACGAAAAAAAAAAAAAAAGAAAAAACTTAGTTTATTTGTTTTGAGTATTCATTGAAAATTTATCATAAGCACGGCACTGTTGGGGTGCTGGGAATTCTAAGAGACAAAGACAAGGTTATTGTACTTGAAAAACCCACAGTCCAGTCAGAAGACAGATATGTAAATCACTAACCAAGCAGCAAAGAGACTGATGGGGGGGAATGTCACTTCAAGGAGTGACATTCAAGAAAGGGTTCCCGGGGAAGGAAATGTTTCAGCAGGTCTTGAAAGAACTTTAGAGTTCTGTAGATGGAAAAGAGCTGAGAAGTTATTCCAGGCAATGGAAGCCATGCAGAGAACAGCAAAGTGCAGTGTGCTGATGCATGGCATGTTCTCTGAGGACAGAAGAGCCAAAGCCACCACCTGCTGCTGCACCAGCTGTGCACTACACAGCCACAGGAGAGGCTGGTAATCCAGACTGTGATGTGAGTGGTGCAGCCCAGAGTCGTGCAACATGGTGGCGGCCAGAGGAAGGGAGCTCAGGAAGGGGAGTGAGGAGTCATGAGAAACTGCACTTCTGTTTCATCTCTTGTCTTGGCTGTGATTAGGAATTGCTCATCAGACATTGGCTGAGCAACTATTTTTATTGTATTATTTTTATCATTTTTATTTTTTTATTAAATCATAAACGCATAGATCATGTATACATTAATGGATGAGCAACTATTTGAGTGCTTGGGGTTTACTGTATCTCCACCACTCTGCTTTACTCCATAAGCAGGGGCTATTGAGCACCATCTTTAGTAATATGACCTTTCTAACAGATCTTCCCTTCAGACCCAGGACAGATCATGAGTCTACATTTCAGTGACCAGGTGGGTGCATCACACAGCACACCCGAGCCCCCTTTGCCTGTCCTAAGGATCTTGGAGCAGTGGGGAATGGTGGTGCCCATTTACTTCCATAACCCCCGTCATGTGGATTGGTAGCCAAGGGCCAGAAGGAAAAAGTAACTCACTCAATATCAACAGTGTGATAGTTTTAGAGCCTGGACTAATAGTGAGTCTCCTACCTCATAGCTCAGTAATATTTTCACCAAATCTCTAAAGCACTGTCACTGAGTACTATTTGTCCTTCCTAGAATGGAGTGTTTGGCCTATAGCCAGTCTGGGTAAGTAACTCCAGCTGCTAGGATAGGTAGCCCTTGAAATCTCAGGGCCTTAACACAAAAAAGTTTATATCCCACTCTCATCACAATTCGCTGTGGGTCAGGGCCTTGCCCAGCAGTTACACAGAAGTGCAGGGCAGGGGACCACTCGTGGCAGAAAGAATGGAGAAAACACACAGTCTTCACTGCCTCAGCCAAAGAGTGATGTCCATGGTTTCTGCTCATATCCCATTGTTGGGAACAATCACAGATCATGTCTAGATGCAAGGAGACTGGGAGATGAGGTTTAGTTGAGTGTCAGGAATGCAGAAGGTGCCAAAAAACATAGACACATTTTAAAAGATGTTATCTATGTCTTACTTTTCCAAGTTGAATCGAAGGTACTGGTTACTGGTCAAGTGTACCTAGATATGCCATACATGGTCATTTTACCTGCAGTCACTACACTTTGGGGGAATGATCAATTTTATTTACATACAAGATCTCTTAAATTTTGCATACATTTTTTGACCCCCTTTGTATAAGATGGGTTTAGTGAGGGTCCAGTCGACATATGCCACAGATATACATATGACGTGGGAAGTCCACTTGTGGCTGTTATCCCTGAGGCTGCTGATGCAATGGTAGCTGACTCAGTGGTTATCTGGTGTTTACCCTGGAGCCATCACCTCCTTCATCTGTGCTGCTCCCCATGTTCTTTTCCACATTTGGAAACTGTGATCCAGAGACCTGTCCAGTGCCATACCCAACCCCATAGGTCCAGAACTTAGATCCAGGAGGCAGGTATCTTCTATTTAGCACCTTTTGTGCCTCTGAACTGGCTGTTAGTGGTGGCAGAAGATGGCAGGCAGTGAGCCTCTGAGGAGGAGAGTGGCACAGCTGTCTTCTCTGAGTTCTCATTCCCCTGTCTGCCAACCCTGCTTTCCTCTTACGCCGTCATGAAATTCTTTATTTTTATTGACAGCAAGTACCATAGCTTGGAATATTTGTCTGTGCGTTGAGAGCAGCAGGGTCTGATTCCGGAGCCTGGCTGAGTGTGGGTATGTGTGTGCTGGCTCATCAAGTCAACTGCTGCCGGGTTTCAGCTGAGCTTTCCCTGTAGTATAGAGCAGAAACCAGCACTTCTTTCCACTTCAAGGCACAACGGAACTCATGATCTGGGGAGGGTTATTTTGGGGGAAGGCATTGATTTGGAAAGAGGCAATCCGCTTCAGCTTCACACCCAGTCTCCTAAGGTCCCTGAAATAACCTGATTCCTACAGACCCCTTGTAGCCCCTACTCTGGGGTTAGGCTTGTTTCTTCCTGGGTCTCTCTCTTCATAGACGCTCTTTAAGCGAGTGGTTCTCAACCTTCCTAATGCCACGACCCTTTAATACAGTTCCTCATGTGCTGACCCCCAACCATAAAATTGTTTTCCTTGCTACTTCATGAATTGAAGAATAATTTAAAATTATTTTTGTAGGTACTTCATGAATTGCTTGAGAACTCAAAATATATCATATTTATTAATTTTTCCAAGTATACAGTTCTTTTTATAAATTTCAGGTTAATTTGAAGGTGCAAAGAATTAAGTTATAATGTTTGCATTTGTTAGGTAAAGCCCCACTGTAGTTGTGTCCCACAGCTAAGAGGTGTGCCATATACCCTTACATTGTGCCCATTAAGTGGGAGCCCATTCTCCTCCCTCCTCTTCCCCTCCCTTCTCCTCCCTCCTTTCTTCTCCTTCCCCCCAGTTTGAATTGAATTGAGTTTTTCTCTTATTTGGGCATGCATTAGATCATCTACTGCTTCATATTGGTATTGAGTACATGAGATACTTGCTTTTCCATTCTTGTGATGCATTACTAAGAAGAATGTGCTTCAGCTCCATCTAGGTTAATACAAAAGATATAAAGTCTCCATCTTTTCTCATGGCTGAATAGTATTCCATGGTATACATATACCACAGTTTATTAATCCATTCCTGGGTTGATGGGCATTTAGGTTTTTTCCACAGCGTGGCGATTACAAATTGAGCAATAAAAAAAAAATCTCGTGCAAGTGTCCTTATAACAAAATGATTTTTTTCTTCTGGGCAAATGCTTAGTAATGGGATTATAGAATCAAATGGAAGATTCTTTAGGGATTCTCCATACTGCTTTTCAAAGAGGCCGTATTAGAATAGAATCTTTCCCAAGGAAGACAGATGAATGGCTAAAAACATGAAAAAAATGCTCATCATCCTTGATCATCAGACAAATGCAAATCAAAACCACCCTGAGATACCTCCTAACCCCAATGAGAATAGCCCACATCCCAAAGTTATAGTCTCCTCTTAGAAATTACTTTTCAGTTCCTGGGGCCAACACCTACCCATGAACCTCCTCTTCTTACTAGCAAGCAGCCTTAATTCAGGGTATCAAAACTTCAGTACAACAAACTTTTTTTTTCTTTCTTAAAGAAAAAGGATATTAAAATTTCTTGGGCTCTTTGGTGAACCCATTTAATCATCACAGCAAGAGATGGTCAGTTGTTGTGGCAAGGCAAGTGATTAGAGACTTCAGGGGTCAAACGTGATTTAAAAATAGCTCTGTCTCTTCAGTGGCGCAGTCTAGTGGCCAGTGGTTTATCCCCACCATAATCACCGTCATCAGTGGCCGTGTGGCAACATGGTCCCAGATGCTGTGTGAGTTCATGTTTGGTGCACAACACGTGGCATGCACCACCTCATTTATTCCTCTGTCACTCCTAGGAGATAGTCATTATTACTATTATACCCATTCAGCAGTCAGATAACCTGAGTCTCAGAGAGGTTAAGTCACCTGCCCAAGGCACCGAGCTAGTGTGCAACAGGGCTCATATTTAATCCGTGTCTGGCTGGCTGACTCTGGAGTCACAGCACTGACTCCATCACGAATAATGCAGATAAAAGCCAGAGCATGCAAAAGGCTGTACCAGAGTTACCCATGACGTAGCCAGAGAAAGGGGAAGTCTAATTCATTCTCACAGGGGAGCCTGGGAAGGTGACCTAGATGAGTCTGAATTTCAGTTGGTCCTTAAAACTTTGTCAGGGCTCCCGAAGGCAGGTAAACCCTAGGGAAGAACTCCCAAGACCACCATGCAGGTAGAAGTTCTTCTCGAGACAGGCCCATGAGGAGCTCACCTGAGCAGTGGAAGGAGACAACTCACATTACCCCCACTTACCTACCCAGCCCTCTCAGGAGTATTCCGAAGATGTGTATGTTATTATAAAAAGCAGGGCTCTGCCCTCCCATTTGGTGGATGACAATTGTTCAGAATTGTTAGGGCTCAGAGCAAGGCCACAGGGGAGTCACACAGGCCCTGCAGGACTGCGCAGCCACCTGTCCTCAGGGAACTCTGTCTATGGAACTGGAAAACCCCAGATCAGCCTATGCCACCCACCTCCCTGCCCTAGCCCCAGGGTGAGGGGGAGAGGCATTGGAGAAGGGGCTGCAGAACGTTCTTCTGCCTGCTTGGCAGCTGCCCACCTTCCATTCCTCCCTTAGCTCTTCTTGGCTTCACAACACGACAAAACGCAGTCTGTATATTGTCATGTCAGGCACAGCATGAGCCATTGTTTCTGGAGATTTCCAGGCCTCTGCCCTGAAAGCAGAGTCTCCAGGAGTGCCCGTGGGAGGCAGGGCCTTGAGCCCTATCCCTCACCTTCTCTACTAGCGGACTTGTTTCCTGTGTCTGGCTGCGTCCCCCGCTGTGTGCCAGGGACCAGTACACGAGGCTGCCCCTCAGGTTTCTTCTCTGAAAACAACCAGAAATGAGCCATAAAACAGCCTGTGACTCACCGTCATTAAGCAAATGAAGTGTTATTAAAAGTGATGTGCTGAGGACAGAGCGAGCATAATTCAGCTGCTATTGTGGTAGGAGAGATGGAAGCCCCACAAGGAAAAGACCTTCCTGGCTGCTGGTGCTGTGAGACTGCGAACAGGCCCATGAGGACAGGGGAGGGGACATTTACATTAGGCTAGAGCTACTGGATTACAGGAGGAGGGGTAGCCAATCCTGAAGAGCACAGTCCCGGGATCCAGAACCTTGGGGAGAACATTCCCAGCTTCTGGGGGAAAGCAGTGCTTCTCAGATACTGGTGTGTGTGAGGTCACGTGGGGCCCCTGCTGACAGGCAGATGGACTCTGGCGGTCTGCATGTGGCCTGAGCTGTGCATTTCTAACCAGCTCTCCGGATGGCTGCGGGTGCTGCTGGCCCGCAGGCCACCCACTGAGAGCAAGGTGATAGAGAAGGCAGAGTCAGGGTCTCTCTGAAGCACGTAAGTTGAAGACTTAGATGTGACTTTTCAAAACTGAATTAAAAAAAATCCTGGGGTATCTGTACGGAGGTGGAAGAGATGAGGCCTAGCCAGGGAGGAGAGGACATTTGGTTTGTACAAGGCAGTGGTTCTCAACCTTTTGTTTGTGTAAGGCAGTGGTTCTCTAACCTAAGGTTAGTGGTTGCTAACGAAAATAATTTTACAGTTGGGGGTTACCACAACATGAGGAATTGTATCAAAGGGTCGCGGCATTAGGAAAGTTGAAAACCACTGGTATAAGGGCTACTTCACAGCCTGGTTCAGCAGTAGCCACCTGGGACCCAACCCCTAGCAGACACTGCCACAAAGTGGCCAGATACCATCTGCCTCAGGGAGTCAGGCCAGCCATACTCCCAGAGGGCTCAGGGTATGGCCACCCTGGGGTAGGGCCAGGTATACAGTTTTAACTGTACCCCATGGGGGTCAGCCTCACAGCCATGCTCACTAAAGCCAACCCCATCTAGGAGAAAGGTATTCTGAGTTTTTGAGAAATCAGATTATGAGCTTATCAAGAACTGTCTTTCAGAGTATTCTGAAAAGTGAGCTCCTGGAGGTCCCTGGGGTCCACTCTCATGATGAGATCATTCTCGTGCTGCCTGTAGGATGCAGGACGGATGCTCCAGGGAAGAACATGTCGATCTGAAGCTTGATCAGGTTCCGTGGGGGGAAGCAAGTAGCAGACCTCGCCCCTTTGCCATCTTGTTGATTTGTATTACTCAGCAGCTCAGCCAGCCTTCCCTACAGCTGGGGAAAAAGGAAAACTTCAGCCTAGGTTGGCCTATTTGTTACAAATTCCAAATCATAAGGACCAAAAGTACAAAACCCAGAAAACTAGAAGGGCCCAGGCCTTGATTTCTATCCCATTTCTCCAGCCTCAGGGCAGAGGGCGGTGAGGAGTTAACTCAGAGATGACACTCAGGCTAAGGGGCTGGCAGCAGTCAGTGACATGGCTCTTGGAGTGCCCTTCCAGTCCAGAGGCCCCTCTTGGCCTGAGGACTTGGCCTGCTGGGGCTGTCTAATCCCCTCCGTCTGCCTGTTTATAGGCCCTGCACATTAGCAGCCCCACTCTGTGACATTTCTCCAAACTTAGACTAGTGCTTCTCAACCTGGTGTGATCTCGCCCCCAGGGGACATTTGGCAATGTCTGCAGACATTTTTGCTTATCATAGTTGAGACAAATGCTACTGGCATCTCATGGGTAGTAGTTAGAGATGCCACCAATGCATAGGACAGCCCCCACAAGAGAGAATCATCCAGCCTGGTGCGGTGGCTTATGCCTGTAATCCCAGCACTTGGGAGGCCAAGGCAGGTGGATTACCTGAGCTCACAGGTTCGAGACCAGCCCAAGCCAGAGTGAGACCTTGTCTCCAAAAATAGCCAGGCATAATGGTAGGTACCTGTAGTCCCAGCTACTTGGGACACAGAGGCAAAACAATCATTTGAGCCCAAGAGTTTGGCGTTGCTGTAAGCTATGATGCCATGGCACTCTACTGAGGGCAATAAAGTGAGACTTTGTCTCAAAAAAAAAAAAAAGAAAGAAAAAGAAAAGAAAGAAAGAATTATCCACCCTCAAATATTAGCGGTCCTGAGATACAGAAGTGCAAGTACCTAGGGGTCCTAGGTGGACCTGGGACAGCTGGAAACACAGGTAACCAGGCCGAGACTTCACCAGAATACTTGCCTTAGGGAAAGGTATTGGGCTTACTCCCTTCTCTTTAAAAGAGGATAACCTATCAGTTATTCTCTCATCCGCCTGCCTTTGTCATCTGCTTGTCACATAATGGTCAGGTCTTTTACTTGGTATGAAGTGGTTTTACTAGGTGGCTGTGATATAGCACGTGAGGAGGTGGGAAATCCAGCATCTTCCCCGCATTGTACTCCACGCTGGTCGTCTTGGGCAGCACCCCCTAGTTAAGAGTCAGGCAGGGGAAGAGGCTCAGGCTGTGTGATCAGATAGTCTTGGGTTCAGGCGTGTGCCCTTCGGAAGTGAGTTAGCCTCTTTGTCCTCAGTTTCCCTACTAGTACGGTGCATGTAACCATGCAAAAGATTAGAACATAGCGAGAATTCAGGAAATGATAACCAAAACAGACACCCAGAACTTCTGTGAAATGCTTGTTTTACCCACCTAACATCGAGTGGCTGGGAAAAGAAACCAAATCCCAAAAGTCTAGGAGTAAACACACCAAAGATGGCAGAAAGCACAGGCAGGGATTCAGGATTTGTGTTAACAAAGCCAGTTAAATCTTGACTACATGCAAGTAAATTATCTCATCATCAGTCTGCATGCTGAGTCTTGGATTGTGCCAGACCTCAGGGCTGAGGCAGTGTTGGAGATGGGGGCAGTAGAGCAAGTTAGAGAATCTGTGAGAGTGCACCTCTGTGAATACTTCAGGGGGGTCACAGTGGATGTACATATGCATGGCTGTGCACGCCAGACTGTGCAGTGAAATGAATTTGATTCCCAGACCTTATATATGTGTGTTGGGCATTAGTCTTATTTGAATAGTTTTGTTGTTCTTGGCCTCCATTAGAGGTAGCCTTACACAAATCTTGTGCTCTTATAAATTTATTTTTGCTTACCCTATTAACTCTTTGCCCCCTAAAAGGCTCTGAGATAGTTCACAGCTAGGTATATAGATGATACACATAAAGGTCTAGGTATAAATGAAGGTATAGTAAGCTTACTGAAGCAGGAAAATATTTGAGTAGAACAACTTAAAAGGATGCTAATCTTGTAGGCCAATCTAGTCATAATGAATGAGCATCACGTTTGCCTGTGAGCTTCTCACCAGCCAACGTAAAATGGGAAAGAAGACAAAATTACATACTGATTATTTTATGGGTGACCATGAATGACAGAGTAGACAATTTTATCAACCACAAATTTACAACAAATCAGCAGAAGTGGATTTCACAGAAGATTTTGGTGACAGCAGAGGGCATAGCATTAAAGTGAAGTTTAGTGCTGACAGTTCTGTAGAGCTCCTGAGAGGCCACTGCTTCCAGAATTGAGCTTGACATGAGATGAATTCAGAATGCCCAGAGGAGTAGATAGATCACCATTCCTCATATCCTCTTCCCTAAATATAATTTCTCTAGCTAGGCTTTTTCCAGGAGTTGTTTATAGACAATTTTTTATGAAGACCTGGATTCTAGTCCTCTATATCATAATCAGGTAGATAACTTATGAAGAAGTGCCCATCTCTTTACTTGGCAGGAAAAGCCACTCTGTGTATATCTCTTGATTTATTTGTTCACTGTTTTCCATTTGTTCATTCATACATCTATCCTTCCATCCATTCATCATTTATCTGTTTGACTCTCCCTTAATTTTAGAAAACAGAGTGAATAGACCTAGCAGTTGACATGGTACTTATTTAGATGAACTTCAATGGCCATGAGACGGATGCCTTCATCCTTCATCCCCCATACACAACTGGGTCTTCACCTGGAGTTGTAAAGGCCTATGGGGCAGAGGTGAGATGAATAGATCTGGTTGTTTAGCGGGGAAGCTGATCCATGGAAAGGCCGAGCTGTGGGAAAGTAATCTGCAAGGCCATTCAGGGAGTGCCAGACTCATTAAATGGGTTCCCTAACTGAGAGTCATACTGCAAAGAAAGGCCTATGGGGTCTCTTATAAAAGGAAAACAACTCAGCCCTCGTTCCACTCTCAGTTATGTGTTTATAATTGTAGCCTTGCCTGTTTGCGTGATCAATTATATGGATGCAAGTCAATTTATTTTTGTTTTTAGTACCATGCTATTCAGTTGCTAAGAAACATATCAATTACTTAATGGTTTATCTAATCCATCCTGTTGGTCCTTGGCAATATGATCCATTTCTTTGTCCTTGGCTAAAGCAATGACGTGACTAGTTTATGCTTGAGATTTTCTTTTATCATCACCACCCTCCATATTCTGTGCAGGTGCACACATTCATCCACATGCACACACATCTGTACACACACACACAATCATATGCACATACTTGCTCACATGCACTCATATCCATACACACACACTGCTCATATGCACACACTTGCTCACCTGCACAAAAGTCCATGCACACACACACACTCACGTGCACATACACTCCCTCACATGCATATAGCACGGAGGGCCCAAAACTGCAGAATGATAGAAAACAACTTTGGAAAGGTACAAGCATCCTCCTAACTCTTTGAAATTCCCATTGTGACAACCCACATAGCTGTCACATCTTGAGGAGCTGCATTTGAATTCTTCAGAAGCTATGCTATTCTGGCTAATGCACTTTCCCAGTTATGTGAAAGTTAACCAGAATATCTCTCTCTCTCTCTTGCACTTTGCTAATGAAAATCTTTCTGTAACGCACTAGCACTCTTTCCCCTCCTTGGTGACCATCACAAATAACAGAACATGCCTTTGAATGCTGAAAGCTCATTAAGACTCAAAGAACATGGATTTTGAAATGAGACAAATCTGGTATTGGATTTTGACTTTTAATACCATTTATAGGCTATGTAGTTTTAGGCACCCAACTTCACTTTTATTAACTTTGGCTTTATTTGCTGGACTGCAGAAATAGAGATGACCATATTTACATTGCAGGGCTGTTATGACAGTTTGGAATCACATAGGTAAAGATGTGGAGCTGAGTTCCCTAAGAGATCTGGGACAGGGAGATCCAGATTCATTGTTTTGCTTCTACTAGTTCACAGAATGCCAGAGTGCCATGTGGTTATAAAAGATACAAAAAATGGAAATAGAGTTGATTATGGACCCTCATCAGGACAGAACTCTAAACTTGTAACTTTCTTTCTTTTTTTTTTTTTAAGACAGAGTTTGGCTTATTAACCCTCAGTAGAGTGCTGTGGTGTCACAGCTCACAGCAATCTCCAACTCCTTGGTCTTAGGCAATTCTCTGGCCTCAGCCTCCTAAGAGCTGGGACTACAGGTGCCTGCCATGATGCCTGGCTATTTTTTGGTTGCAGTTTGGCTGGGGCTGAGTTTGAACCTACCACCCTTGGTATATGGGGCTGGCACCATACTCACTGAGCCACAGGTGCTGCCCAACTCATGACTTTTTTTTTTATTAATAAATTGGAATTCAGTGGGAAAATATACAAATTGACATGACTTTTCCAAGTTTCTCTATGAAGTGCCTCTGGTATAAGAGGTATATGCAATTCCCCAGAGCCAGCATGGATGAAGGTGAAAGGTCCCTTTTGCTGTCACCTGGCTCTGCTGAATCATGGAAGGAATATAAGAGCAGAAGCCATGGGCCTGTACCCAGCCACCTAAGAGAGTGAATGGGAGGCAGAGGCAGGCTCGCTGCTCCAGACCTTACAGCTGGATGCCTGGTCCCAGAGCTACACAAGATGCCTTCTGCACTCAGTGTGAGGAGGGCTGGTTACTTCTGGCAGAATTCCTTATTACTGAGAAGAGAGAAACTTGGAGAACCAAACCAAATAATGCTTCTTGGGCATCTTAGGCTTCTGTGGCTTTTAAGGCAAGAACATTTCAACGAACTGTCAGCAAATTGTAAACCTATGAATTACAGTACTTGGCCTCAAAGATATCTGGACCCAAAGTTAAGGAGGAGGGAGTTGACAGAATGTGGCATTGGGAAGCTATCCTCTCAGCCTCAGTAAGGTGGAAAACCCAGGAGGGAAAGATTCAAATGAAAGCTTGCAAAAACTGCACGATAAGAGGGCCAAAGGCTTCCAGGAGCGTAGCCCTACCACATTTCTAAGAGCAGAATTGTACTCAGTTGGCTTTGTATTTGCCAAGCCACAATCTACTACTCAAACCACAAAGGGTCTACTTGATGGGAAAGAACAAGACCACTTAAGTTCCTTTCCTTCCCTTCCTCTTATTCAGAACATCATAGAAGCAGGTCCTACCATCATCAGCTAATAAGGTACGTGAAAGACAAAAGGTAGAAGACAGAGAACTAAGAAATCCCCAGCTCCCAGTTTCCTCAGCCTGTTCCGCTTTCAAGGTTAGATTTTCAATTATTAATCACAAATTGGTAAATAACAAACAACAAATGATTGGAAAGTGTTGTGATGCCTTCCAGGGCTTCAAGGAAACACTAAACGGCAATCTCCATAATAGACTCTCAATAAATATAATTAAATGTCTGCTCCACGCCAAGGGCTCTGCTGGGTCCATGGGAAATCACAGATGCACCATGTCCCCGGCTCCTCCAGGGGGATTCGGTCTGGTGGGGAAAACGGGACATGATGCAACAACCACTGGCCTTCCCAGGTAGTGAGTGCTGCTGTCGGGGGTTCAGCTGGCCAGCCTCCTAGGAGGCCATAGCCCAGGAAGTGACTCAGTTGGGAACCTGCTCCCTGACATTCATTTCCATAGGAGAAATTCCCAATGGGATTTGCTGTCTTCTGGATAGTAAGAATTTTTCAGGAAATCGGGACAGAAGTGAAGGAAGAGCAATCATTCCTCCCCCCTTAAATCTCGGATCCAAGGGACTTGTACTTGCCAAGAAGAGCTATAATGCCTTTTGTCCCAAGGACTTCACATTTGTGACCCCCGAATAGCCACCTGACCTGGAGCACACAGCTCACACTCACAGGACACCCAGGACACCCACCCACCCAGGCTCCCAGCTAGTGGGATCTCTGACACCCATGGGCCTTCATGGGCACAATCCGAGCTTGTTACCACTAGAGTCCTTTCCTAATCACTTGCTGGCTACACTCAGCCCTGACATGACCTCTGCTTTGCTTGTGACTACTGCTCACAGTTCAGCCTCCTCTCTCCTGTTAAACCACCTGTTCTTAAAGGGATGGCCAAGGCTTCTTTGTAGCTCTCCCTTCCTTCTTCCTTCCCTTATCCTCCCACAACTTTCTTTAAAAACCTATTTGGAAAAAAAAACATTCCTTTTCTAAATTTCCCTGAGTGTTTGAAGCACTATTATTTAAATGAGTGGAATGAGCTCCAACTTGGGACTTCAACAAGCATTTGAAGTAGGGCATGGCCAGATGCTAGCTGAGTGACTTAGGGTGGATAATTTGACCTCTCTGAGCTTCAGTTTCTTCTTCTGAAAAATAGGATTGATGTGAGCATTATTGGGTGATGTGGCGTGACCAACGCGTGCAGTGCGGTATCTGGCACACAGCAGGGAAGTGTTACTTTTAAGGCATGTCCTTTTGTTGTTTGGCTCCCACATAGCTTGCACTGGCTTAAAGTTTAGTTCCTAAGCTGCCATTTTATGAATGTGTTTTATGAGCCAGCACTTGGCTGGTCATATTCAATAGGCGTGGTCTCATTTAATCCCCTCAATTGTTTTTGTGATGTAGTTGCTATTTTCACCATTTTCTGGGTAGGATAACCGAGATGAGAGATCAGGAATATGAAACCAGGTTCTCTGAGGACACCTCCAGAAATCTTTCCATCCTCACTCACATCTGCTTTGTGGTTATTTGCTTTTCTCATTACAACTGGTCTATCATATGTATAAACTCTGCAGCAGCAGGTGTGTGTATTAGAGGTGGGAGCTTCAGGGGTGAGTAGAAAGGAAACCCATTGCCCCATCCTCAGGGAGTTTTGCAGTTTGGTTTGTTGGTGGAAAGGTGTACTATTGAGAGAAGGGAGAAGGGAGAAAGAGCGGGGAGGTGGGGGAGAAAAATGCAGGATTGCACATAACATACACATATACTTGCTTGAGGCAGGGACTGTGCTTTTTTTTGTTTATTTGTTTTGTTTTATTGAGACATAGTCTCACTCTGTTGCCCTGGGTACAGTGCCATGGCATCATAGCTCTCAGCAACCTCAAACTCTTGGGCTCAAGTGATCTTCTTGCCTCAGCCTCCTGATAGCTGGGACTACAGGCACCTTCCACAACACCCAGCTAGTTTTTCTACTTTTAGTAGCGATGGGGTCTCACTCTTGCTCAAGCAGGTCTTGAACTCCTGAGCTCAAGCAGTCCTCTTGCCTCAACCTCTCAGAGTGCTGGGATGGCAGGTGTGAGTGACTGTGCCAGCCAGGAATGTGCTTTTCCATTTCTGTTGATGCCTCTTGCCTGTTGACTCTGGAGGTCAACTTGCTCAGCAGAGTCCCTTCTGTGTAGAGCAGGGGCAGCAGTCATGTGTGGCCTTGCAGTGAGTGAATGGGCAGAGCTGGCTTTCTGCCACTCGAGGTGGGTGGTGCAGGCTCTGCACGGGCACCTCTGGAAGACTCCTCTTCATAGCTGATCTATTGTCAGCAGAGTGTTTCTCCAGGCACAAGGCTTTAAACTAAGTTATGAAGAAGGCAGAAAAATGAGAAGACATAATCCTGGACCTCAGAGAGCTCAGAGTCCAGGAAGACCAACAACGTCAGCAAGAACCCTCCATGCTTCAGGGAAATAGACTCAAATATCTGGAGGCCAGCAGGGCTGGGCATGGACAGTGGGCAATGGGGCAGGAAAGAAGGGAAGGGCCCGGGCTTCCCCAGAATGATCTTTACATCATAGTCTTGGAGAACACAGCCTCTGGCATTGGAGGAAATGGCCCTAGAGCCAAGAGGAGGAGAATGCCATATGGAGAGCCAAAGGGAGCCTTTGTAAATTAGGGCCCTGTGGACAGAAGAGGGAAAGAAGACAGAGATGCCACTGGGGAGAAATCCACACCCCCTACGTGGATTATGGAATGTGTTGGTAAGAACCTGGCAGGTCTGTTAAGTGACCTAGAGAACTCTGGTGACAAAGTCTAGATAAGTGAAAAAACAAACAAACAAAAAAAAAACAGACATGGGCTCTGGGCTTGCTATTGGTGTTGGCCACCCAAACATGGAGGCCATTTCCCTCTCAGCCTCAGCTTCCTCTCCATGGCAATGGAGTAAGGGTACCCACCCTGAGGATCGTGGAGAGAATGAAAGGAAGCTGCTTTGGGATGACCTTTGCCCTTTCTGGAGCTGTGGGATCCCGGCAGGTGTCCTTTATCCCTCCTGTGGCCTGACCCAGTTCTAGTTAAGAAGTGTAATACACAAGCCAACTTGATACTCCTTTCTTGTTTTGTCTAAATAACAATTTTTAAGCATCTCATTTTATTATTATTATTTTTAATTGAAAAGTAAATGTATTTGAGGTTACTGTGAGAGTATAAACAAGCAGGTCAAAGTATTTGATCTTATTAGGTAGAGTCCCTTTTGTGGTGACGTCTCACACTCAAAAGGCGTGCCAAACACCCCCACATGGTGCCCATTCAGTGAGAGCACCCCAGCCCCTCCGTCTTCCCCTCTCTCGTTACCCCTCCTCCCAACTTGAACTGAAATAAGTTTTTCTCCTTTTTGGGCAAGCATCTCACTTTTTGATTGGCAAACTAAGACACAGAAAAGTGTACCAGCCGCCTTAATCTCACAGGGCAACATACTAAGAGCACCAGGTGCCACCTTCCTGCTCCTAACCTTCAGGCTTTGCCTCCCAACATGACTGAGAATCCTCTGAGTCTCTTTGAAGAGAAGATTCTTTGTATCACCCACCCCCGGAGAGTGAAGTAGGCTAAGGGGCAGGGCTAGAGTCATCATTGTCCACACACTGTCTAGGGCCTTCTAACCCAGAGGATGTTGGGGACCACTTGAGAGCCTTTGCCAATTCCCAAATGTTCCTCCTTCCCCTGCAGTCCTTCCTCTTTCATGACACAGAGCATCTTTCTGGAATGCTCTCTTTATCTGCCCAGCTCAGGCTCCTGACCCTGGCATGCTCTGGTGACACTCTCTGAAAACCCCTGCTCTGGCTGTCTGTCACGGTCATGCCAGCCCATGCATGGGGCCCAGGCTGGAGAGCTGCCCACACAACCAAGAAGTGACACTCACTCAGAGGACTCATGACCATGTGAGCCAGGCCAGAGTTGGGGCATCAGAGCCAAGCATTCTGGGCCTTGCCCCTCTCTTTCCTGCCTCCCTGTGGCTGGGTGCTCAGGGCAAGACTGCACCAGAACTTCCCTGGATCTTCTCTGCCAGGCAGGATTTGGCCACCTCTCTGTCCCTGGGCCTTCTGCTCTAGGGCGCTAATCTTGCTTTCTCTTAAGTCAATCCCCAGTCTCTTGCCTCTCTTGAGCTCTCTTGCTCTTTCTCCCCATCTCCTGTCTGATCTCACCCCACTGAGATCCCCAGCACCCAGCCTGCCAGGATGGAGCTGGGAGGCAGTGACTAATGTGCTTGGAGGTGAGTCATCTGCTAAATATAAAAATCCACTCACATCCCTGGATGCAAAAGATTTTCAGAGGCTCCCCGTCCTTCCCCCTAAATCCATCCTTCCTCAGAGGGATGAGAGAAGTTTATTTGTGTACAGAAAACAAATAAATCCCAGAGGGCAGCTACAGCAGCGTTATCCCCTTGCCCTTCAGTTCCGGCCTGCAGATCTCCAAAGGCAGTACATTCCACATCTCTTCAGCCGCTCTAGAAGGAAGAGGCAGAGTTAGGAAGACTGACAGTCTGGACGGCCTTATGAAGGGTACAAAGGTTATCTTCAGGATCCCGACCTCTCTCCTTAGTTTAAAGCCGCCCTTCATTGTCTAGGAGACCCCAAATGGTCCATTCTCCTGCAAAGGTAGAGCTGAGCTTTTTATCTACATTGAAAGATTTCGGGGATCAGGTGCTTAACCACGACTGAAATGATGAATTTCAGGCGTGGGGGCCCTGCTTTGGGACAGGTGCCCTCCCCCATGGTCACTCAAGACCCTCGGCAGAGATTGCTTCTTCCTGAGCCCAGCTGCTGTGTTTTTTGTTTCCCTTGGAATATGGGTCCTTGGTGTGTGTGTGTGTGTACAAAATAGCACTTATCATTTAATAGTTAACGTTTACTTCATGTCAGGTACCATGTTCAGCATCTTATGTGGATTGTTTTAATTAGTTTTCTCAATTTTAAGAGATAGATTCTCTCAGGCTTCTCAGTGTACAGACTAGAAACTCAAGGTCAGGAAGATAAAAACAGTTGTCCAAAAGCAGGGTGCTAGGAGTTACTAGCACCACTATTTGAAAGGGTATTTCATACTTTAGGTTAAGCAAATAACTTTCAAACCATTTCCGATGCCAACCCACAGTCAGAAAAATGCCGTATGTCATAATGCTGAGAACCCCCATGCATGTGTGTACATGTACATACACGTGTACACACAGCCACACATACATGCAAATGACACAAATACTTTTAAAACAGCACTAACCTGACTGCCTTCTTATTCTATTCTATTTTATTCTATTATTGCCTAATTTTATTTTATCAGTAAAATTTATGGATCCCACAGATTTACTTTCATGACCCTCTATAGGTCATTACCCACACCTGACCTATACAAATCATTCCATCAGCCATGTCTAGAAAGTTGAGTTCTTGTCCTAGGACAGGAACTAACTTCCTCTGGGACTTTGTAGCCACACATCTTCATTTCTCTGGGTTTCATCTTTTAAAACTCTGTTCGTAACAGAGTTTTACTAAATGAGTAAAAAGGGGTGAGGCCTGTCTCATCCCTGCCTGTAATCGCCACACACCCTTCGGTGGTCTCTCTCTGGGGAAGGAGAGCACGTGGCCTGCCCGGCTGTGTGCTGCGCGTCTGGGCATACCTGTGCTCACATGGAGACGGGAAGGCAGCAGCAGAGGGCCTGGCAGGTGTTCACTCTCACTCCCACAGTGCCCTCTGTCACTGCAGCACGGAACATAGAGAAAATACAGTTCCACCTTTGGGGGACTGTGGTCTGAAATGAAACAGCACCTTTTCTTATGTAAAATGTTAATTCAGCTCCCCTCTCCATCTTTTTATTTGTCTGTTTCTTTCTTCCCTTGCTCAGGCTTTTTGAAAGGCAGAGGAAAGACCATTTTGGTGAAGGTTAGGTATAGAGAGAGACAAAAAGATGAAGAGGACAGTGACTGGACTCAATGGGATGAGGCCTTGGTCTCCACTTGGTCTTAAGTAGCTGTGTGACTTTGGACATGGCACCTGCCCTCTCTGGGCATGTATTGGGTATGAGAGACTTGGATAAGCTCTCATCTACCCTAAACATACCAGAATTTTGAGGTTATGCAAGTAGGGCATAGAAGAATGAGAACCAGGCCTTCAGTGAAGCTTGCCATGAATGGCTAACCGAAGACATCCCTAAGGATGTTGAACATGTGTGAATTTCCAAGGCCATCCTTGAGGCTTCAGAGGAGAGGTGGTTTGCTCCAGTCACAGAGCTAGCTGGTGAGCCAGACGTGTAGGTGAGGCAGGTCAGTCCTGACCCCAGGAATGGGCTAGGTCACTTGGCAGGCCCTCCTCTCTGACAGGGCACGGGGAGAGTAGAGAGCTGGTACCCCTGCCCCAACCTCTCTGCATCCCAGGAAGATCCATGACCAGGCAAAATCTGCCTGGCCCCAGAATCTGGCTCTCCAGAACACAGCTCCTGATTGTGGCACTCATGTGATGGATCCAGCCCCCAGGGTGCCCTTCCTATGCATTCTGCCTGGAGGTACAGTGGTTTTGTTCCCCTTACTCTCTCCAGTAAGGGATCTCAGGCCTGGTGCCCTTTGCCCCTTCTTACTGTGGTAGGATAGACCGAGTCCTGGTAGTGGTCTGAAGGTCCAGGGCACAGAGAAGGACAGGAGGGGGCAGCTAAACAGAGCACCTTTTACCTGCATCCAGATCAGCGGTTCTCCCCTGCTAGCACCCCCAGCAGAACCCCAGCTACTGGCTACTGAATTCCCCACACTGAAAGAGACTTTGAGGGAACACCTCAACTCCTCCACCTAGGAGGAGAAGGAGGAGGGAGAGGACCTGGGTCCATCCAATGAGCACAGCCTAGGAGGGCGCAGGAGGACAAGCTGCTGCCCTTGAGTGCCCCAGGCCCCGACTCGGGCTGCAGCTGCACCAGCCTCTGCAGTCCTCTTTCCATTTGCATTCTCTTCCCTCTTCTCCTCAGCAGGGGCTGTGGCCACCTCTACTGGGGTCAGAGAGTCCTCTGGCTCCCCTTGCAGAGGCAAGAGAAGGAGGATCACAGCTCTGACACTTTCCAAAGCAAGAACGGCTACCTGTCTGGATGTTTCTGAGAGCTACTTAGTTCAAAATGAGCAAGCGTGCCACCAGTTCCTTCATCCAGCAATATTGATTGAGCATCCGTGCCAGCCACTTCCCTTATCCTTAGAATGCATTTGCTCACAGCCCCGGGAGGTGGCCTTCCTGTATGCTTCTGTCAATTTGACTGATGGTGGATGGCAAAGCACAGAGCTGCCACCTCCTATCCTTCCCCTCTGCCCCAGTTAGTTAGGGACAAGGGTGCTGTGACCTGCTCACAGCTATGATCAGGAGAGCATTTGGAGAACTATGAATGTCTTAGAGAAAGTAGCAGAAGTCTGCAAAATTTTTCCTGCAGTTGCAGTAGGAGAAGTGATTATGTTTGCTTGATCCTGGCTCCGAGCAGACCTTGCAGATAAATAAATGGGGTGCTGTCTTCTCAGGGAGAGAGAGGCCTATCCCTCAGCTAGTCCAGAGGCTATGGGTCTGCTACAATCTGGTCCTACTTAGTGTAAGCCCCTAGGAAGGGCGGTTGGTGCGGGGCAATGGAACCCCATCCCTACTGTGTCTCCCACAAACACAAACTTGGCTCCCAGCACAGAGACAGTGACTGGGGATGAGAACTCTGTGGCTCCAGGTACATGTCACCCCCTCCTCCAAGCAACCCATGGTGAGCACAGAAACTTTCCCCTGCAGAGCTTCAACCTAACATGAGGTCCTCTCAGAGTTACCAAGTGTAAGGGGTGAGCCCCAATGTAAGCCTCCTTAGCCTTGGTGCCCGCATTTGTGCATGCTTGCTGTCCTGTCTTTCACCGAGCTGTCCCCACTCTCAGACATCCTCCCTCCTGCTTCCCACTGGAGCCCCAGCCCAGTGCCTGTGCCCAGCTGAATCTGCTGCTCCTGCTGCCTTGAACTAAAACGAATTCAGGACTGAGGAGGAAAGAAAAAAGAAAAGGCCCAGGATTTATTCCTTAGAAACTTATGTTATTCTCACCAAAATCTTTGAAAAGGAAAAGCAATTTCTATAAGGTGTTTTAGGCCTATAATCTTATTTTCTTTACATCTGTGACCTTTTCATTCAGGCCCAAGAGGAGCAGGCTACTTTGCATCTTGGAGGGCTGGACGAAAGGCAGTGGAGAGCATTGCCACCCACTATAGTGGAAGGGCCAGAGCAATAGAAGTGGCAGAGCAGTTGAAGGGCCAGAGGAGTCAGGAGACAAATGAACAGCATGGCCTCTGCTTCTCAGCCTCCCGTCATGGGACCCAGGAGCTGCCAGCTCTGCCCAGATTGCCCCTGGGCTCAGAGGTCCTGTAGGTGGCCAACATGGGGCAGGCACTTCACCTGGCCTGGCCTTGTGTCCTCAGGTCTAGAATGGAGAATGAGCCATTCTTTGTTGGTTTTTTGTGAAAATCAGATGATCAGATGAGAAGTGTTTGAGTCAGTGGAGTGTTTTACAAGTTGATCTGTCCTGGAGCTCCTTTACCCTGTCCATGCCACCAGGGTTTGCTTTTGCTCTTTTTCCCAAAGCCCTGGTCTCCCCACAAGTAGTGGTCCAGTGGGGGCAGCAGCAGAAACTGGGACCCAGGTGACCCTGTGCCTGAGCTCTGGCCTGGTCTTACAGAAGCTGAGCAACTGTGGGTAAGCTAACTCCTCTGACCTGAAGTCCCCTCCTGTGTCATCTTGGAATGACCATACTCACATCCCCAAAGTGCTTGCAGGGTCAGCAGAAACAAGACATGCAGAGAGCACCCAGGACAGGCTAGCAGACTTTACCCCTCACACCACGGGGCACACACTGAGAGTCCCCTCTTCTGTTTTGTTCTGTGGGACTGTTTCTACTCATGAGGGTTAGGAACTGTTGCCTTCTTCATTTTGAGGAGCAAGGTGCAGGGATCAGACTCCAAGCCTGTCTCCCCAAAAGGTGACTTGCCTGGAGTCAGAACACAGAGGGTCTCTGAGCCCTTAGTTTGGGGAGGCAGGGAGGCACTCTAACCTCAGCCTCGCACCCAGAGTGAGGATACAGGGATTGCATTTAATGCCTTGTCTCCACTGGTACCTCTGTGCTGACCTCTGAGTTACAGGCATCTTGACAGAGCTGTTTGGTGTTCTGTTAAGTGGGAAGCCCAAGGTGCCTTTGCAGCCAGTTAGCAGGACTAAACTGCGTGAGCAGAATGCACAGGCCATCTCTGCCCTCTAGTGGCGAAAAAGGGAGAGGCATTGGTCGCTCTGGACCAAGGCTGCCAGCCTGGGACACTGCGGACCAGATTGCCTTTGAATGACAGTGTGCATTGGTCACCTGGAGACTCAGCAGCAGCACCAGCACAAACCCAAGCTAGGCCAACAGTAGACACACTCCAGGCCCTATGGAGTTTTACACGCTTGTTTATTTGTTTATTCATTCAGTCATTTAACAAATATTTATGGGGTATGAGCTCTATGTGGGCATGGCTCTAGAAAGTGGGGACACAATGGTGACCAAGATAGGCAATGAGGGAGTGACGTTATCAGCAAGATGCTGGAATAGGACTTCCCAGGATTTGTCCCTGCACTAAAACATCAACCCGTATGTTATGGAAATTCTTTAGAAAATTAAAAATAGGATTATCATGAATCTAGCAATTCCTTTTTTTTAAAACCAATTTTTTGATTTATTGATCTGTTGTATAATGCTTTTATTTTCAATTTCATTCAATTCTGCTCTAATTTTGGTTATTTCTTTTCTTCTGCGGGGTTTGGGATTAGAATGTTCTTCCTTTTCCAGTTGCTTGAGATGTCCCATTAAGTTGTTAACTTCCTCTCTTTCTGTTCTCTAGAGGAAGGCTTGTAATGCTATAAATTTCCCTCTTAGGACTGCCTTTGTGGTATCCCAGAGGTTCTGATAACTCGTATCTTCATTATCATTATGTTCTAAAAATTTGATAATTTCCTTCTTGATCTCATCTTTGACCCTTTTATCATTCAGCATAAGGTTATTTAGCTTCCATGTTTTTGTACGAGACTGCAAATTCCTGTTGTTACTGAGTTCAACTTTTATTCCATGATGGTCTGAGAAGATGCATGGAATAATTTCTATTTTTTTAAAATTTGCTGAGGTTAGACTTATGACCTAAGATGTGATCAATTTTGGAGTATGTTCCATGGACTGATGAGAAAAATGTATATTCAGTTTTGTTAGGATGAAAAGTTCTGTAGATGTCTATTAGGTCCAAAAGTTGAATAGTTAAATTTAAATTCAAAATTTCTTTGCTAAGCTTTTTATTGGAGGATCTATCCAACACTGCCAAAGGAGTGTTAAAATCTCCAATTATGATGGAGCTGGGATAGATCAAGTTGCTCATGCCTGTTAGAGTATCTCTTATAAATTGAGGTGCATTCTGGTTGGGTGCATAGATATTGACAATTAAGATCTTGTCATGTTTAGTATTACCCTTAACAAATATAAAGTGGACATCTTAGTCTTTGCTTACTTTTGTTAGTTTAAACCCTATTGTATCTGTGAATAAAATTGCAACACCTGCTTTTTTCTGTTTCCCATTTGCCTGGAATATAGATGACCATCCCTTCACCCTGAGTCTACATTTATCTTTTAAAGTAAGATGCAATTCTTGAATACAGCAGATGTCCATTCTGAGTTTCTGTGTCCAATTAGCCAATCGGTGCTTCTTTAGGGGAAAATTTAAGCCATTCACATTGATTTTCTATAGGAACAACAATTTTATCTGGATCTTTTCCTACCATTTGACGAAGCCTTAGTCTCCCTTTAATAACTATATGAGCTATTTTTTCTACATAAGGCCGGAGTTTTTTAACAGCCTTATGTGGCAGAAAACACCATTCAATAAAATTATTATCTTGAGTTAGCAATCCAGTAGGAGAATGTTCAGAAGGCAAAACATACAAAATAAAATTTTCATCATTAGTAATTCGATCTAATTGTGATTCCTGAATATGTTTTTCTAACCATATTAGTTCCTTTTCAGCCTCAGGAGTTAATGTCCTGGGACTGTTTAAGTCGGTATCTCCTTCTAATATTGAAAATAAATTAGTGAGGGAGTAAGTGGGAATTCCTAAGGGAGGACATACCCAATTAATGTCACCTAATAATTTTTGAAAATCATTTAATGTTTTAAGAGAATTTCTTTGAATCTGCACCTTTTGGGGGATAATTTGTTGTGCAGTTATTTTGTAAGCTAAGTATTTCCACGGATCATTTCTTTGAATTTTTTCTGATGCTACATGCAGGCCATATTCATTAAATAATAAGCAAGCAGCTTGAACAATATTATTAAGAGTTTGCTGATCTAAATGAGCAAATAAAATATCATCCATATAATGATAGTAAATACCATCTGGAAATTGAGATGCCAATTTTCTTAAAGGTTGTTGTACATACATTTGACATATAGTAGGGCTACTTAACATGCCTTGTGGCAAAACCTTCCACTGAAAACGTCTTCGGGGGGGAACTACTATTAAAGGAAGGAATGGAAAATGCAAAGCGAGCAGAGTCAGCATCTGTTAATGGGATGTCAAAAAGACAATCTTTTAAATCAACAATAATAATATGATAATTTTTAGGAATTAGAGCTGGATTAGGAATTCCAGTTTGTAAAGGACCCATAGGTTGAATTATAGCATTTATTTGTCTAGGATCAGTTAACATTCTCCATTTGACTGATTTCTTTTTTACTACAACAATTGGAGAGTTCCAGGAAGAATGTGAAATTTTGATATGATTTAATTCTAATTGTTCATTAACTAATTCATTAAGTGCCTCAAGTTTTTCATTAGGCAAGGGCCACTGCTCCACCCAGATAGGGGTGTCTGATTTCCAAGTTAAAGGTACAGTAAGGTGCTCAGCAGTGACCCTTACTGAAAAGGCTCAGGAAGAACTGGAAACCCAAGTCCAGATCTATCATTGCCCTTTCTTGTGATAGGTTCCTTTTTTGACTGAGTAGATGGAATTGGATTAAAACACATCATGTTTTTTACAGTAGAAGGGAAATTAGGAATTGTAATCATATCTCCCCACTGTTGTAATAAATCTCTGCCCCACAGAGTAAGTGCAATAGGAGCAGTATAAGGCTTAATTGTAGCTGGCTGTCCATCAGGGCCTTGACAAGTTAAAGTTTCTACACTTTGTTCTATATTAGACATAGTACCT
>CAUYTI010036379.1:0-14639 GCA_963575145.1 Galago senegalensis | reverse complement strand
GTTCCCCTGGGTAGAGTGCTATGGCATCACAGCTCACAGCAACCTCCCACTCCTGGGCTCAAGCGAGTCTATTGCCTCTGCCTTCCACGTAGCTAGGACCACAGGTGCCTGCCACAATGCTCGGCTATTTTTTTTTTTTTTGGTTGCAGCCATCATTGTTGTTTGGTGGGCCCAGGCTGGATTCGAACCCACCACCTTAGGTGTATGTGGCTGGTGCTTTAGCCACTTGAGCCACAGGCGCCGAGCTGAAAATGTTATTACTATACCATTAGATTATTAGTTGGTGAGATAAGAGAGATTTAAATAGTCTCTATTATACAAGGTTGGAAAATTAAGTTCACAAACTCACCCTAGAAAAAATGCTACATACCTCATTGCTGAATAGCACTGTGGTTGCCAGATGGCCCAGGGGAGTATTGGAAGGTGACCATAGTGATATTCAGCAATGAGGTATATAGTACTTTTTCTAGAACGAGTTCAAGAACCTAATTGTCAGACCTTGTATGACGACAGCTCTGATAACCATTCCAGAAAAACAGTTCCAAAATTGCTTTGAAAGGGGGACTAGGCATGGCATCTGTGCATAGCTTCCCAAGGGGAGTCCTTTGAAGGTAACCCTAGTGACATTAAGCAATGGAATACATAGCTCCTACTTTTTCTAAGATTGGTTCAGAAATTTAATTGTCCAACCTAATAATTTTTGGGTATGCTTCCAATTTTCTGAAGTGAGCATGCTTTATTTTTATAATTTCTTTCCTCTAAGGTTGTTGGAAGCAAATAAGTTTTGTATTTGCCATCTGACTCTGTGCAAGAACATCAGAAAAGTGGTTTCTGACTCATCTGATGAGCTCATCAGGCAATAAATGATAACTCACGTGTGGATTTGACTCCCTGCATTCTCCATCTGCCAGGACTCTGCACAGCAGGTTAGGTGCCTGGCTCAGTTAAGCATGAGCAAATGTAATTTCACACGTTTGTTTTTTCATGTCACAAATATTTAATAATCTGCTATGTGTAATGTACCTTACTAGATTCATTAAAGATAATGGAATGAATTAAACTGCCTCAGCCCTGAAGGGGCTTAGTACAGTTGGCCCTTTTTTTTTCATGAATTACATATTCATGGATTCAACCGTCCATGGACTGGAAATATTTAAAAAAAAAAAAAGCGTGGTTGCATCTGTACTGAATGTGTGCAGACATTTCCCTTGTCATTATTCTCTAAATGATGCAGTATAACAACTATTTACATAGCATTTACATTGTTTAGGTATTACCTCACATTAGGTTTTACAACTGAAAAAAACAGCTGCTCGTTGTTCCAATGGAGGAAGTTGGTACATATTTGAATTGTTGAGTCACCCAGATTGATCACAGCAACTGTGGTAGAGAGAGAATCCAAAAAACCACGAGCTTCAGATCTTCAGGGGACGAGGCGAGTGATGGGAGGTTGATAGGTGGTTATAAAATGAGAGTATTGGATACAAGAGTCTAACAGAATGGTGAGGGTGATTAATTTTTATGTGAGAATGAGAAGCAAGGATGCTCGCACCATCTCCAGGTATGGTGATATGTTGAATGTGGAACAAATTGTCATCCACTTGAGAAGGATCTAGGTGCAGCAGTGTACTCATGGGGGCTTTGGGAAGCACACGAAGTGGAGAACACTCAGAGAAGGGTTTGAGGATAGAGGGGATTGTGCTGATGACATCTGTGAGCCCCTTAGGACATAGCTAGGTTTGTGTGGTTCAGGAAGGATGGAAGATTGGTCCATGCAAGCCTGTGCAGAGTCCTATGGGGAGGAGAGTCCAGTGATGATGGATGACCTGAAAGTTTGCACTTTTGTGGATGATTAAGGTAAATAGGGAGGTGAGGCATAATGACACCAGCCCCAGTGATCTCTTAGGAGAAGGTGGGTAACAAAACCATTTATGGCCTCTTTCTCTGGTTTGGGGTCCTAGGTAGTTACTGGTGGTAAGGCTGTGGGAAGAGAATCTCACTAGGAGCCCGAAGCACACAATCCTTACCCTTCAGGCTGCTTCTGAGGTTTTTTAGAGCAGGTGATATCCTGAGGTCTCACCACCCTGGTCATCCTACCCTGGTTACACTTTATCAGTGTCATTCTTAGAATGTATATCTTAGAACAAATTATGAGATCCTGAATGTGGGCTAGGAAGTACAGAGTGCCCCGAAGTTGTTACCTCCTTTGATTTAGATGCTATTCTTACATTCAGCCACCTGTTTGTGCTCCTCAGTTCATGGGGAGATAATTACTCTGGTACATTTTTCCCCCAGAACTGCTGTTGTGCCAATTTATTTTTTCTATAATCATGAACTTGTAGAATCATATAGTTATTGAGCAAGATCAGACCAATACATCATTCAACCTAACATATTTTATAGATGAGAAACAGAGTTCCAATGAAGTGATGAATATGATTTGACATTTTGAATCATATATTTGACTAGTTTAGAAAAACAACAGAGTAATGAAATCAGTTGACTCATTTCAGTTTAGAGGGGTGAATCCAAACCTCCTCCCCTTTGACAAGAGTGGGCTGCTCTACAGTGCAAAGGCTCATTCTCCTGGCTGTGGTGGGAATTGCCTAAAGCCTTGATAGCTCAGCTACTTGACTTGAAATTCAGGCAACATTTCCAGCCACTCTGTGAGAGCCAACCCCACCTTGGCACTTTCTTTTATTTATTTTTTTTTTTTGAGGCAGAGTCTTACTATGTCACCCTTGGTAGAGTTCAGTGGCATCACAGCTCACAGCAACCTCAAACTCTTGGGCTTAAGCAATTCTCTTGTCTCAGCCTCCCAAGTAGCTGGGACTACAGCTGCCTGCCTGAGAGCTATTGTCTGGTTGTAATTATCATTGTTGTTTGCCAGGCCCGGGCTGGATTCGAACCTGCCACCTTCGGTGTACATGGCTAGTGCCCTAGCTGCTGAGCTACAGGCGCTGAACCCCACCTTGACACTTTTCTTTATTTCTTCCACCCTCTTTGCATTTTTATCTGAAAGTAACAGAGATCCAGAGTTTTGAAAATCATCCCACTTGGGGTGGTGCCTGTGGCTCAGTGAGTAGGGTGCCAGCCCCATATACCAAGGGTGGTGGGTTCAAACCTGGCCCAGGCCAAGCTGCAACAAAAAAAAAAAATAGCCGGGCGTTGTGGCAGGTGCCTATAGACCCAGCTGCTTGGGAGGCTGAGGCAAGCCTGAGGCTGAGGCATTTGCGTATGCCCAGGAGTTGGAGGTTGCTGTGAGCTGTGTGATGCCATGGCACCCTACTGAGAGTGATAAAATGAGACTCTGTCTCTACAAAAAACAAAAAAGAAATAAAGAAAATCATTCCACTCATTAAAAAAATTGTTCCACTCAGCAAAGTATATTAGAGACAGAGTATATTGTTGCCCTCGGTAGAGTGCTGTAGCATCACAGCTCACAGCAACCTCTAGCTCTTGGGCTTAGGCGATTCTCTTGCCTTAGCCACCTGAGTAGCTGGGACTACAGGAGCCTGCCACAACCCCTGACTATTTTTTTTGTTGCAGTTTGGCCGGGGGCCAGGTTTGAACCCTCCACCCTCGGTATATGGGGCCAGTGCCCTACTCCACTGAACCACAGGCACCGCCCTATTTTTATTTTTTAATTTCAGAATGTTACAGGGGTACAAATGTTCTGGTGGTACAATTCCATGGGAAACAAGCAGGTGGGAGAGGATAAGAAGGGAGGGGCACATTCACACCTAACAGGTACAATGCGCACTATCTGGGTGAGGGGCGCACTTACAACTTTGATGAAAAGTGGTTTGCTTTCCAGTCAAATGTGACTTCTAGTTTATACTTTTTATTAGATATTCTCTGAGTACTTACTTCCTCCTTTCCGACAACTGGCATAACACAGATCTGGTTAACACCTACAGCTCATAATTGTTGCTTTCGTGATCACAAAACCAAATCACACATCGTGCTATAGATGTCCCTTCCCTTTAATAACATCGAATTAAAAAATGCTTAAAATGAGCTGAATATAATCTGTGCCAACACTGAACAAACTAATAAGAGATGACAAAATATGTTTTCTATTTGTAGTTGGAAGCTAAACTGAGATATTTATGGTGGGAAGAAGAAAAGTTTGTGCAAATGATTCCCAGCTTAGATTAGTTGCGCCTGCCTTTTGTTGTACAAGAGAAAAAAAATCTCAAAAAATCAGCTAAATTAGTAATCATCAACTTCTTTTTTTTTTTCCCTTTGTTGCTCTGGGTAGAGTGCTGTGGTGTCATTGCTCACAGTAACCTCAAACTCATGGGCTCAAGAGATTCTCTTGCCTCAAACTCCCAAGTAGCTAGGACTACAGGCACTTGCCACAATAATGGCATACTATTTTAGAGATTGGGTTTTGCTCTTGCTCAAATTGGTCTCAAACTCCTGAGCTCAAGCAATCCAGTTGCCTTGGCATCCCAGAGGGCTAGGGTTGCATGTGTGAGACACCAGGCTTGGCCCCAGTTATCAACTTCTTAAGTAAAATAAGCACCCATCTGTAGGGCAATTCATGTACCTGGGCTTAGTAAAATAGATATCTAGCCTTCTCATTTCTCCTTAGAGAAATCTAGATAAAATCCCATTTCTTATAGTCTCTTTGCTTCACAGGATGATGACCTACTTATCTCATATCCATTATCCTAACCCTTCCTTTCTTTCCCTTCTTTGAGCTGGTATAGTATAGAGGTTAAGAGCATGTGCTCTGGCATCAGCGGCCCCTAGATCTGAATCACAGCTGTGCTTTACATTAGTTATAAGTAATTTCACTTCTTTAAGCCTCTGTTTTTTCATCTGTAAAAGGCAGACAATGAGGCTTGGCGCCTGTAGCTCAGTGGCTAGGGTGCCAGCCACATACACTGGAGCTGGCGGGTTTGAACCCAACCCAGGCCTGCCAAACAACAATGACAACTACAACCAAAAAATAGCCAGGCATTGTGGTGGGTGCTGGTAGTCCCAGATACTTTAGAGGTTAAGACAAGAGAATCACTTAAGCCCAAGAGTTGGAGGTTGCTGTGAGCTATGATGCTACAGCACTCTACTGGGCAACATAGTGACACTCTGTCTCAAAAAAAAAAAAAAAGGCAGACAATGATACTTAATAGAGTTCATGTAAACAGTAATGAGAGAAAATGTATAACATTTATGATGCTGACTGGTACAACTCATTGCTCAATGAACAGTAACTATTTTGATATTATGGATTTAGAGAAGAAGGTGTTTAGTAAATTGCTCTTGTTTAAATGAGAATGCTAGATCTGACTCAACTAAAAATCCTGGCTCTTATTTTCTTAGGGATATAACAATAGGGAAAAGCAGATAGGGAGCAGTGGTGCGTGCTTATAGCCCCAGCTACTCATGAGGCTGAGGCTGGAGGATTGCTGGAGCCCAGGAGTTGGAGGCTATCGTGTACTTGTGAATAGCCACTGTACTCCAGCTTGGACAACATAGTTGAGATCTCATATCTGAAAACAAGCAAAATAAAAAACAAACAAACAAAAGTAAGGAAATCAACCCTAAGCCTTTTCCTGGCTGCATCTGAGAACACATTCTTACGCAGCAAGGCCCCAGTACACAAAGTCTCTGGTAGAAATTTCCTATTTCTGGGGTATGAAAAGCTTGTGGAATAATGGTGTCTAATTTCCAGCATTTGCCTATATTTTAACCCCATTAGGATGGTCCCATCTGGTGGGACTTAAAGTATGGTCTATTTCATTTTCTTAAAGGTCAATTCTCCATTCCTCACAGATTATAGACCTTTAATTCATTAGTTATTAAATATAAAATGCTTTTCGGTGAGTTTCTTCTGGACAAATTTCCATGGGGGTCTCTCAGGTAAAGTTTATAGGATAAGCAGGAGAGATTTAGGCACTGCTCGCCCACTATTGACCATCGTCTTAACTTATTTATCACCTTGTGGTGAAATCTCTCAGAACAACATCAAATTATTTGCAGCTTTTATTGATTTTTTCCTTGACATTTACCTCCGTGGTCAGGAATCTATACTGAACTTAGCTGTTTAGCTCCATATAGACTCAGACGCTACTGAAGCTAATGTAGAAACTGTTGCTTAAAAGCGTCATGAAAAATCTGGGTCAATAGGTATTTAATGTAGTTGGAAGTGAAATGTTATGAGACATAGTCTACATTTTCCTTTTAAAGCAGCAGTTTCATAAAGGCTTGGCCTCTTATCTCTCTGAACTGGGTCCATGACCCTCTGCTAAAAAAGATAAGCACACATATAGCTGATACTATGATTTTATTATCAGGAACTACTTTCTAATTACAGCGATGTCTTATTGTAAAAAATAATGTCTTAGATCTACTTTAGACAATCCAGTAACACTTGGGTATGTGTTTATGGGGAGTTATTATGTTAAAAGTAACTTTTTTTTTTCTTGTTGTTGCAGTTTGGCCGGTTTGGCTGGGGCCGAGTTTGAACCCACTATCCTCGGTATATGGAGCCGGCACCCTACTCACTGAGCCATAGGCACTGCCCCTAAAGGTAACTTTTCTTATTAATGGGGGGATGATGAAATATTCAATAAATACTATTGAGAAAGTCAGTTATTATTTAGAGAAGGAAAAAAAAAGTTCATTCTGAAAAGTAATAGCACCAAAGATGAAAGATTTTCCAAGGCTTGAGACAAAAGGAAAACAGAGGCCCCGTTTGTGCAATGAAATGGCTTTATTCCACCTGGGTGCAGGTGGGGTAGGGTTTCCATCAAGGAAGAAATCCAGGGTTTTAAAGGTCAGGAAGGTGGGGGTCAGGTCAGACATGTGTCGTTAGGCCGAGTGTTGACCCATTTACCTTTCCCAGGTGGGTCATCCAGTGAGGTAGGGTAGGAGGTTGGTTCTTTTAGGCCGATCCACCCGGTTTGGGTGGGGTTTGATCCGATCACATTCCTATCTCAGAAGATGTGTAACATAAATTCTAAATTGCGTAAAGGCTAAGCCATGAGAAACCATACCATAATGTACTAACAAAACTTATTTTAATAATTTTGAGGATGGGAAGGCACAAACCTAGAAGCCACGAAAGAACAGATGAACAGATGTGTTCTCATGAAACTGAAAGTGTTTTATATAAAAGTTACCATGAGCAAAGTAGAAGATAAGAGACAATCCGGGAGAAAACATGTGCAATGTATATAACAGACAAAGGTTAATAGTCATGAAGCATAAAGAGCTCCTATGATCATTAAAATAATAATAATAAAAGGTCAAACCATAGGAATTGTGACACCACAAAGGATGAGATATGAGTGGCCCATTTACTTAAATAGTTGTTCAAACAGAAACCAGGGAAATGTGAATCAAAATGAGATTCTATTTTTCACAGTTATTTATAAATTATAGCATAGGATAGGAATTATATAGAAGGGCTAACAAAAAAGATTGATCCTGTCTAGATTTAGTAAAGAGATGGGGGAAGGGACAGTGGAAAGGGTAGGGGCCTAAGATGTCATAGCCAGTTTGAAGGACAATTTGCTGTTATCTATCAAAATTTTATCTATTGGCCCAGCAATGTCCCTTCTAAGAATCAAGCCTATAAAATTACTTACATTTATACTATATGCATATAATATTCTGTATAATTTTTTGTTGTTGTTTATCTCTGAGCTCTAGATCCTTATTTCCTTCCCACTGGTTACTGGATAGCTCCATTTGGATGTCTCACCAAGATCTTAGAACTTTATCTCCATCTTACTTTTCTTTTTTTTTCTTTCTCTTTCTTCTTCTTTTCTTTCTTTCTTTCTTTTTTTTTTAAATAGAGGCAGACTCTTACTCTATCACCCTCGGTAGAGTGCCGTGGCATCACACAGCTCACAGCAACCTCCAGCTCCTGGGCTCAGGTGATTCTCTTGCCTCAGCCTCCTGAGTAGCTGGGACTACAGGCGCCTGTCCCAACGCCTAGCTATCTTTTCTTTTCTTTTCTTTTTTTTTTTTTTGAGACAGAGTCTCACTATGTCACCCTGAGTAGAGTGTTGTGGCGTCATAGCTCAAAGCAACCTTCAAATCTTGGGTTTAAGCAATTCTCTTGTCTCAGCCTCCTGAGTAGCTGGGACTACAGGCGTCCGCCACAATGACCAGCTATTTTTTTGTTGTAGTTCTCATTGTTGTTTGGCAGGCTCTGGCTGGATTCAAACCCACCAGCTCCAGTGTATATGGCTGGTGCCCTAGCTGCTGAGCTACAGGGGCTGAGCCCATCTTACTTTTCTTTTCTTTTCTTCTTTTTTTTTGGCCGGGGCCGGGTTTGAACCTGCCACCTGGGGTATATGGGGCCAGCACCCTACTCCTTTGAGCCACAGGCACTGCCCATCCCATCTTACTTTTCTTAAACTGAACTCTTGACCTTCCCACTCTCAAATCCCACTTTCATCCTATCTTCTTTATATCAGAAAATGGTACCTTTATTTAATCTGTATTCATGCCAGTAAGTATGAAAATGGGAGGATTTGTTTGTACAGTTTTTTGGATTCCAAGGCTTGCTCTGTTGCCCCACCTAGAGGTCAGTGATATCAACATAGCTCACAGCAAACTCAAACCCCAGAGTTCAAGCCATCTTCCTGCCTCAGCCTCTGGAGTAGCTGGGACTACAGGTGCTTGCCACTACATCTTGCTTCCTTCCCTCCCTCCCTCTTTCCTTCCTTCCTTTTTTTTTCTTTCTGACTGGTTTTAGAAAATAGGAGGATTTGTTTGTTTGTTTTTACAAGGCATCCTTCCACCTCAGCCTCCCTAGAGTGCTAGGATTACAGGCATGAGCCACTGTGCCTGGCCAAAAATAGGAATGTTTTTAATAACTCCTTCACATCATGCGTCCTATCTATCATCAAATCCTATGGGTTCTACCTTGAAAATGTATCCTAAATCTGTCAGTTCTTTGCTTTTTCACTGCTCCCATTTCTAAACCAACATGTTTGCTGGTACTCTGGGTAATTGTTTTAAAACTCATAACTTATCCCCATCTATTCAAATTTTTAAACAGCAAGAGAATCAAAAGACAAGCCGCAGCCTGGTAGGATGTTTTGCAACATATACCTGATAAAAGACTCCTATCCAGAATAGATTAGGAACTCTTACAATTTAGGAATAAGACAAATGACCCAATCTTTAAAAATAGGCAAACGATTAGAACAGGCATGTTACCAAAGAGTATCTACAGATGGAAAATGAGCACATGGAAAGATGCTCAACACTTTTATTCATGAGGGAATTCACATTACAACCTCAAAGAGAGACTACACACCCACTAGAAAAACTAAAATAGAAAAGACGGACAATAAAAAGTGTTGGTAAGGCTCTGGAGACGCTGGAAGGTTCCTGCATTTCTGCTGGAAATGCAGAATCATGCAGCCAGTTGGGAAACAGTTCGGCAGGTTTTTAAAAAGTTAAACAGGAATTTACCACAGGACCTAGCAATTCTACCATTAGGAATCTACCCAAGAGAAATGAAGCACACATCCACACAAAGCCTTGTAGATCAATGTTCCCAGCAGCCCTTTTTTATATGTAGTAATAGCCAATACCTGGAAACAATCCAGATGTCCACCAGCTGGTTATGGATGGACAACATGTGTTATATGCATACCACGAGATGCTACTCAGCAATAAAAAGGAACAAACTGTTGATACACATGACCTTGTCCATCCTCAAAAACACTGTGCTAAATAAAACACATCAGACTCAAAAGTCTACATAGTGTATGATTTCATTTATACAAAATTCTAGAAAAGGCAAAACCATTGAGCTAGAAATCAGATTGGCGGTTGTCTCAGGCTGGTGGTGGGAACAAACAGGTGCAGATGGGCATAAAAGAACTTTTTTGGGCTTGGCACCCATGCTCAGTGGTTAGGCACCGGCCACATACAATAGGGATGGCAGGTTCGAATTTGGCCTGGCCTGTTAAACAACAATGACAACTTCAATAAAAATAGCCAGGCATTGTGGTGGGCACCTGTAGTCCCAGGTGCTTGGGAGGCTGAGGTAAAAGAATAGCTTAAGCCCAAGAGTTTGAGGTTGCTGGGAGTTTTGACGCCATGGCACTTTACTAAGGGCAACATAGTGAGACTCTGTCTCAAAAAAAAAAGGAACTTTTTTGGGTGATTGTAGTGGTCGTTGCACAACTATGTAAATTCACTAAAACTCACCAAATTTAGGCTACAAATGAGTGATTGTTATAAAATCCCTCTGTAGTACTTTTAAATTATTTTTTATTTTATTTTTTTTGTTTTTATTTATTTATTTATTATTATTTTTTGAGACAGAGTCTCACTATGTCACCCTGGGTAGAGTGCCATGGCATCACAGCTCACAATAACCTCAAACTCTTGGGCTTAAGCGATTCTCCTGCCTCAGCCTCCCAAGTAACTGGGACTACAGGTGCCCACCACAATGTCTGGCTATTTTTTGTTGTTGTTGTTGCAGTTGTCATTGTTGTTTAGCTGGCCTGGGCTGGGTCTGAACCCACCAGCTTCAGTGTATGTGGCTGGCACTGTAACCACTATGCTATGGGCGCTGAGCCTTTCATTTGTTTTTGAGACAGAGCCTCAGGCTGTCCCCCTAGGTAGAGTGCTGTGGCATCACAGCTCACAGCAACGTCCAACTTATGGGCTCAAGCGAGTTTCCTGCCTCAGTCTCCCAAGTAGCTGGGACCACAGGTGCCTGCCACAACACCCGGCTGTTTTTTTGGTTGTAGCTGTCATTGTTTGGTGGGCTCGGGCTAGATTCAAACCCGCCATCTTAGGTGTATGTGGCTGGCACTTTAGCAACTTGAGCCACAGGTGCCGAGCCAATTTTTTCTTTTTTAATTGGGGATTCATTGAGGGTACAAAGGACCAGGTTACATTGATTGCATTTGTTAAGCAAAGTCCCTCTTATAATTGTGTCCTGCCCACCGTGACCCCCACCTCTCCCTCCATCTCTCTGCTCACCCATTTCCCCAGCCCCCATCAGGTACTAGGTCATCAGTTGTCCTATCAGAATTGAGTACACTGGATTCTTGTTTCTCCATTCTTGTGAAACTTTACTTAGAGGAATGCTTTCTAGCTCCATCTAGGTTAATACAAAAGATGTAAACTCTCCATCTTTTTGAATGGTTGAATAGTATTCCATGGTATACATATACCACAGCTTATTAATCCATTCCTGGGTTGGTGGGCCTTTAGGTTGTTTCCACAATTTGGCAATTATTACTTGAGCTGTGATAAACAGTCTAGTACAGATGTCCTTATGATAAAATGTTTTTTTTTTTCTTCTGGGTAGATGCTTAGTAATGGGATTGCAATGGAATTGTAAGGATCAAATGGGAGGTCTAGTTTGAGTTCTTGGAGGATTCTCTATACTTCCTTCTGAAAAGATTGTATTAGTTTGCAGTCCCACCAGCAGTGTAAGAGTGTTCCCTTATCTCCACATCCATGCCAGGATATGCAGCTTTGAGATTTTATGATGTGGGCCTTCTCACTGGGGTTAGGTGATATCTCAGGGTGGTTTTGATTTGTATTTATCTGATAATGAGGGACAATTAGCATTTTTTCATGTCTGTTAGCAATTCATCTATCTTCTTCTCTTTTTTTTTTTTTTTTTAGACAGAGTCTCATTATGTCACCCTCGGTAGAGTCCTATGGCGTCACAGCTCACAGCAATCTCAAACTTTTGGGCTGAAGTAATTCTCTTACCTCAGCCTCCCAAGTAGCTGGGATTACAGATGCCCACCACAACGCCTGGCTATTTTTTTGTTGTAGTTGTCATTGTTGTTTGGCAGGCCTGGGCTGGGTTTGAACCCACCAGCTCTGGTATATGTGTCTGGCACCCTAACCGCTGAGCTACAGGCACCGAGCCCATCTATCTTCTTAGGGAAGTCTCTAGTCATTTCTTTTGCCCCTTGTTGTAAGGGATTATTGGCTCATTTTATGTTGATTAATTTGAGTTCTCTGTAGATACTAGTTATCAAGCTTTTGTCCAATTCATCATATGCAAATATCTTTTCCCATTCTGAAGGTTGTTGATTTGCTTTGGTTGTTGTCACATTAGCTGTACGGAAGTTATTCAATTTAATTGAGTCCCATTTGTTTATTTTTGTTGTTATTGAAATTGCCATGGAAGTCTTCTTCATAAAGTCTTTCCCCAGTCTGATAACTTCAAGTGTTTTCCCCACACTTTGAGGACTTTTTTTTGAAACAGAGTCTCACTTTGTCACCCTGTGTAGAGTGCTATGGCATCATAGCTCACAGCAACCTCCAACTCTTGGGCTCAAGCAATTCTCTTGTCTCAGCCTCTCAAGTAGCTGGAACTACAGGTGCCCGCTGTAACACCTGGCTATTTTTAGAGACAAGATCTTACTCTGGCTCAGGCTGGTCTTGAACCTGTGAGTTCAGGCAATCCACCTTCCTCGGCCTCTCAGAGTGCTAGGATTACAGGCATGAACCACCACGCCTGGCCTCTTTGAGGATTTTTATTGTTCTATGCCTTAAATTCCTTAGATTTAGATCTTTTATCCATCTTGAATAAATTTTTGTGAGTGGAGAAAGGTGTGGGTTCAGTTTCAGTCTTTTACATGTGGTTAACTAGTTCTCCCAACACCATTTATTGAATAGGGATTCTTTCCCCCAGTGTATGTTCTTGTTTGGTTTAGCAAAGATTAGGTGGCTGTAAGATTTGTTTCATTTCATGGTTTTCTATTTGGTTCCAGATATCCATGTCTCTATTTTTGTGCCAATACCATGCTGTGTTGATCACTATGGCCTTGTAGTACTGAGTAAAGTCTGGTAGCCTGATGCCCCCAGCTTTTTTTTTTTATTTTGTAGAGACAGAATCTCACTTTATTGCCCTCAGTAGAGCGCCTTGGTGTCACAGCTCACAGCAACCTCCAGCTCCTGGGCTCAGGCGATTCTCTTGCCTCAGCCTTCTGAGTAGTTGGGACTACAGGTGCCCACCACAACACCCAGCTATTTTTTGTTGTTGTTGTTGCAGTTTGGCTGGGGACAGGTTTGAACCCACCCTTGGTATATGGGGCCAGCGCCCTACCCACTGAACCACAGGTGCTGCCCCCAGCTTTGTTTTTATTACTAAGAATTACCTTAGCTATGCAGGTTTTTTTCTGGTTCCATACAAAATGAAGAATTATTTTTTCCAAATCTAGAAAGTATGATGTTGGTATTTTAATGGGGATAGCATTGAATCTGTTGATTGCTTTGGGAAGTATAGACATTTTAACAATGTTGATTGTACTTTTTAAATTTTAGAAACATAAATCATGTCACCTTCTTGTTTGCAACACTTATGTTCAATCAGCAATCTTCACCACAACCTATCAAGTCTTAATTTATTTGGCTTTGACTCAGAAGAATCCTTCTCTGACAATCTCTTTGCCCACTGATTTCTAGCCCACAGGCCCTATTATCAGCAATGTGCTATATTCCCTTTTGCTTCAGGGAGTTCTTACTTGCTGTCCTTCTGCCTCAAATAGCCTTAGTTCTCCATTTTTTATCTGGATAGCTGTAACATCCTTTATGTCTCAGCTTAAGCTTCATTTCCTCATAGAGATCTTTCTTGACAACCCCTCCACACTTTAAAGTAGGCCACTGTCATTGTCTCACTGGATTGTTCCTTCAAAGTGTTTTTTACAATCCATAATTATAGATTTATTTTATAATGATTTGTTTAATTTCCATCTTTCCACTTGATTGTAAGCTCCCTCAGGGGAAGGGCCATGCTTATTTTATATATTCATTCTCTGTGGGTATCTTCCAACAAGTAATTGGTTTGTACAAAATAAACAGGTGGACGGATTCATTTAATTACCTAGGATTACATGCTATAATCAGAATATCTGGAAAGTTTACTACAAAGTATGCTGCAAAAATGAAAATAAAAACACTTCATGGACTTTTTCCCCCCTTTCTTTTTAACAGTTGGCCAATTGGTACTATAAGCTTAGATAATCTTCTAGCCCAAAGTTATTGCAGGCAAGTTCTATGGTAAAGAAGTTTGGGTTCTCACAATTGTCCAAATGTTTCTGTATACATTGGCAGAATTGATTGTCAAATTGTGAGAGATACTCTCTTAATTGACCTCGTATCTCCAGGGAGCCAGTCTTGCCAAAATCTCACTTGAGAGGAAAAATATTCAAGAAAGATTTCTAAATGATACTTTTAGGACATCAGGTACCTGCTTACTTGTACTAGGCTACTTTGCTTCCTTCTAGAATAGCTTTTAGGGATTCATGCTATGGGTTAAAACACAGAACACGGTGACATACCTCTGCTGACTTTACTGCAGGAATATGATGTCCTATACCACCCAGTGGGACAATAGGGGGAGCTGTTCGCTAATATTCGTGTGCTTTGGGTGAGGCTTCTCAAACTTTCCTGGGGGAACTATTAGTGTATTTATGAGTATTATTATTATTATTATTATTTTTTTTTGAGACAGAGCCTCAAGCTGTCCCCCTGGGTAGAGTGCCGTGGCATTACAGCTCACAGCAACCTCCAACTCCTGGGCTCAAGCCAGTCTCCTGCCTCCGCCACCCAAGTAGCTGGGACCACAGGCGCCCACCACAACGCCCGGCTATTTTTTGGTTGCAGCCGTCATTGTTGTTTGG
>CAUYTI010036375.1:0-10710 GCA_963575145.1 Galago senegalensis | reverse complement strand
TTTTCTTGTTGGGTCTTTTCCTGGTTTGGGGATCAAGGTGATGTTTGCTTCATAGAATGTGTTGGGTAGTATTCTGTCTTTTTCTATATTTTGGAAAAGGTTGAATAATATAGGTACTAGTTCCTCTTTAAAGGTTTGGTAGAATTCTGACATGAAGCCATCTGGTCCTAGGCTTTTCTTTGTAGGGAGATTTTGTATAGTTGGTGCAATTTCAGAGCTTGATATAGGCCTGTTCAACATTTCCACTTCATTCTGGCTAAGTCTTGGGAGGTGGCGTGCTTCCAAGTATTGGTCGATTTCCTTTAGATTTTCATATTTCTGAGAATAAGGTTTCTTGTAATATTCATTAAAGAGTTTTTGAATTTCTAAGGGGTCTGCTGTTATTTCATCTTTACTGTTTCTGGTTGATGAGATTAGGGATTTTACACTTTTTTTCTTGGTTAGGCAGGCCAAAGGTTTATCAATTTTATTGACTTTTTCAAAAAACCAACTTTTTGATTTATTGATCTGTTGTATAATCCTTTTGTTTTCAATTTCATTTAATTCTGCTCTAATTTTGGTTATTTCTTTTCTTCTGCTAGGTTTGGGATAGGAAAGTTCTTCCTTTTCCAGTTGCTTGAGATTTCCCATTAAGTTGTTAACTTCCTCTCTTTCTGTTCTCTTGGGGAAGGCTTGCAATACTTTAAATTTCCCTCTTAGACTGCCTTTGTGGTATCCCAGAGGTTCTGAGAACTCGTATCTTCATTTTCATTTTGTTCTAAAAATTTGGTAATTTCCTTCTTGATGTCATCTCTGACCCATCTATCATTCAGCATAAGGTTATTTAGCTTCCATGTTTTTGTAAGAGATTTTAAATTCCCATTGTTACTGAGTTCAACTTTTATTCCATGATGGTTCAAGAAGATGCATGGAATAATTTCTTTTCTTTTAAACTTACTGAGGTTAGACTTATGGCCTAAGATGTGATTGATTTTGGGGTATGTTCCATGTACTGATGAGAAAAATGTGTATTCAGTGTTGGTAGGATGAAATGTTCTGTAGATGTCTGTTAAATCCAAAAGTTGAATAGTTAAATTTAAATCTAAAATTTCTTTGCTAAGCTTCTTATTGGAGGATCTGTCCAACACTGCCAAAGGAGTCTTAAAATCTCTGACTATGATGGACCTTGGAGAGATCAAGTTGCTCATGCCTGTTAGAGTATCTCTTATAAATTGAGGTGCATTCTGGTTGGGTGCATAAATATTGATAATTGAGTATTACCCTTAACAAATATAAAATGGCCATTCTTATCCTTGCTTACTTTTCTTGGTTTAAACCCTATTGTATCTGCAAATAAAATTGCAATATCTGCTTTTTTTTTGCTTTCCATTTGCCTGGAATATAGGCATCCCTTCACCATCCCTTTACCCTGATTCTATATTTATCTTCTAAAGTAAGATGCGATTCTTGAATGCAACAGATGTCCGGTCTGAGTTTCTTTATCCAATCAGCCAATCTGTGCCTCTTTAGAGGACAATTTAAGCCATTCACATTGATAGAAATTATTGATAAGCCTGGTAAAATTTTGGGCATCGAGTTGCTCGAAAGTCCAGTAGACATTTTTAATCCTTTTGCCACTGTGGAAGTTGGAATTTGATCAAAAGTTTCTGAGTGGGTTTACTTTTGTAGTGGAGGATTGCACTGGTCATTATGAAGAATAGGTTTGAGAATTTCCTGGAGAGCTGGTTTAGTTATAGCAAATTTCTTCAACATGTGAATGTCGTTAAAGTATTTAATTTCTCCATCATAGTTGAAACTCAGTTCAGCTGGATACCGGATCCTGGGTTGACAGTTATTTTGTTTTAGGAGATTAAAAGTCAATGACCATCCTCTTCTAGCCTGAAAGGTTTCACCAGAGAGATCTGCAGTCATCCTAATACTCTTCCCCTTTTAGGTTATGATTTCTTACCTCTAACTGCTTTCAGAGTTTTCTCATTCATCTTAACTTTAGTGAAGTTAATTATGATGTGCCTGGGGGATGTCTTGTTCAGGTTGAGTCATGCTGGGTTTCTGAAACTATCTGTTATCTGAATTTCAGAATCTCTTGGCATGTCTTGAAAGTTCTCTTTCACAATTTCATGAAGAAGAGCCTCTGTGTTTTGTGAAGCAACTTCATTGCCTTCAGGGATTCGTATAAGGCGAATATTAGCTTTCTTCAAATTATTCCAGAGCTCTCTGAGAGAAAGATCCGTTTTTGCTCTCCATTTCTTTTCATCTTTGAGTGCTTGAGCTCCTTCAAAAGTTTTGTCTTCAATGTCAGAGATCCTTTCTTCTCCCGGTTCTATTCTGTACCGAGGGATTCCACCGTATTTTTCAGATCTTCGAGGACTGCAAACTCTTGCCTCAGTGTTTCAAAATCTGTGGTCATTTTATCTTTGAAATCATTGAATTCTTGAGACATCTTTTGAATAATTTCTTGAGATATCGTTTGAATAATTTCTTGAAATTCTAATTCCCTCCTCTCTTTCATTCTGTTAATCTTATTTGCTATCCAAATTCTGAACTTGATTTCTGACATCTCAGCCATCTGTTTATGGATGGGGTCTTCAATTGCATCTGCCCCATTTTTCCTTGGGGGAGTTGATCTACTCTGCTTATTAAAGTTGCCAGAGCTTTTCCGCTAATTCCACCCCATACTGAGTTTACCGTGTTTGGAGACCTTATCAGAACCGTTCAGTCAGTGGCTGCCATTGGAGAGGGTGCTGGCTTCTTCTGGTTGCCCAGATTGACAGGGTGTGTCTGTTGTCTTCTCCCAGTTCTTGGATGCTCAGGTGACGGGGGGGGGCAGGGGAATGACAGTGGCTACATGGGACGTGTGCAGTGGGATCAGACCTCATTCGGCCTGCCAGGGCAATGGGGGGGGGTAGGAGAACAGCAACAGCCAGATTAGTCCTAGTTTGGCCCCACCTGGGCGCCAGGAGGCAGGAGAACAGCAGCAGCTGTATAGGGAATGTGCAGCAGCTGGATCAGTACTATTTTGGCCCCACCCAGACAACCAGGGGGCAGGGGAACGTCAGCCACTATGCAAGGAATGTGCACAGCTGGATCAGTCCTAGTTCAGCCCTGCCGGGGTGACTGGGGGACAGGGGAATGACAGCCATGGCATAGGGCACATGGCAGCCAGATCAGTCCTAGTTCGGCCCACTGGGGAGACCAGGGGGCAGGGGTATGGTAGTGGTGGCACAGGGAACATGGTCAGATCAGTCCTAGTTCAGCCCCACTGGGGTGACCCTGGGGCAAGGGAAAGGTAGTGGCCACATGGGGAACACGTGGCTGCAGGGCTGGGACAGTGCACTTGGTCCTGCGGGTGGGGGGATGCTACTCTTGGGCCTCCTCTCACTTTCTCTTCAGGCAAGGGGAGAAGGGTGGACTGGAGATTCAAAATGACAGTGGAAACTTTAGTTTGATTTTTCTGCCCAGGGAGAGGGTGTTCAGAGTCTCAGCAGGGTCCCTCTAGGGGAGTAGACCCCACTACCCTTAGCTCTCACATGTGGGGTGAGATAATAGGTCCTCAGTTCATCTCTCACCTGTAGGAAGCTTACAGGAGCAGACGAAGACAAAACAAAGTGAAAAACACAGCTTTCTTGTGTGAGGGAGGGAGGGGATGGACACTTATCCTTTGAGATGTTCCATATACCTGTAAGTTACACTTCAGGAGTTGCAGCTTGCCTCAGCAGAGGTGTCCTGCAGGTATGACTCTTCTCTCTTGGCTGGGCTGCCAGTGTTCAACTTTGTTAGGTGTTTTCTGGACTTTATCCTTCCCTCTGAACAGGAGCTTCTGCTGGAAGCTGGTACCTGTCAGCCATCTTGCTCCCACCCTGCCAATGTCTTTCTAACAACCTATAGACCTTACCATTGAGCCCTCTTGTTAATTCTCTGACCATTTTCTATTGTAATTCCTTTTTCTGCACTCTGGTTCAGCCACCCTAATCTTTTTGCTTTTTCTCCAACATGCCAAGTACATGCCTGACTCGGGGCCTTTGTACTTGCTTTGTTCTCTGCCTGGAAGGCTCTTCTTCTAGCTAGTAGCGTGACTATTTCCCATCCTTCCTTACTCATCACTGTCTTTTCAGTGGTTCCCTCCCTGCCACACTTTTAAATATTATAACAATTCTCCCAGAATCATTCTTTTCTCTGCTTAATTTTTCTCTATAGCTTTAACCATCATTGTCTTTACTATATACTTCCTTATTGGTTTAGATTGCTTTTCTCAGAATGTAAGCTGATATTGGGACTATTTTTTACATGAGTGAATAACATATGTAGCACCAAAGCTGATAAATTTCAACTAGATAGTGTTGAATTTATTTCAAATTGAAGGAAATGACAGAAAATGTGACTAAATTTTTCTTAGGAGGTACAGTGTTTTAGGAAATACATAGAGAAAAGTCTGGGAAACCTCATCAATATTCCCTTACACCTTAAAGTCAAGACTGAAGACATAGGTGAACTGGAGAAGAGTCAGCAATGCCTTTGCCCGCCATTGATCAACTGTGATGAGAACAAAAGGTAAGTATGTGGTCAGGCTACTTTTCTGACCTGGTTTCTAACTAGCAGCTTACAGCTTGATCTTGTTTCAGTGTGAGGAGAAGACTTACACTGGAGTGCAATAGTCTTATGGGAAGAAGGCTTGGTGAACAGCCTACCAGGTACCATACACACAGCTCTAGATAAACCAGAAAAATTAGAAAAATTAAAAGTTTTATTTAGTCTCATCAAATTGTCCATGAACTTTTTGAATTTCTTTGTTATTCATCTTTTCTGCCCTTTGAACTATTTACCTAAACGTGGGCCACCTTCAGTCCTAAATTATAACTCCCTGTTGGTTTCATTAACATAAACTAAAGATTCAATAAACTTTAGTTGGATAAATAAAAGAGGGTAAGTGCACAGTGCAGCGTGGAATGTATTCATATACTTGATGGTAATATTAAAAATGTTTAACAAGAGATAAGCCTCAGGCATGAGCCATCTAGAAAGAATAACCCTTGTGAATAAATAATGTAGCTATACCAGTGCATACCAGTTGAAAAGTAGCTGCACATTTATTACCTCTTTCTCTACCCTACCCTCTACAACTTAAAACATCACTGTATAAGACACTGTAGCTAACTATGACAAAATCATTGGCCATTTGATCTGCCTTGTAAATTTCCTAATGTATTCATTCACTTAGGTGATCAAGTCACCTATTAAGTCTTGCTTTCCTGTGCTGTAGGCTTCTTGATGTTTTCTGACCTTCTGAGAAGAAATTTTTCATTACTAGATATTAATGTTTTAAATTCAGCTTAAATACACCCAGGCTTTCGGCCAATAAACCAGTGATAATTTGCATGCACCCAGTTTGATCTTTTCATTATCTTGGCAAAAGTAATTTCTCAGAAATATCATTCATTGATAAATTCTGCTTTTATTATTCAAAGAGCTCTTATAAGTACAAGTGTCTCTTCAATGATAAAAGATTCCCTTTATTAAAGTTTAAATGTAAAACTTTAATTAAAATACTCAAGGCAATAAAGTCAAATTCTAATTCCTTTATGCAGTCAATGAAATGGAATTGAAAGAGAGAGCCATAGTGCATTTTTCTTAATAACCGACTCGACCTTTTAAAAAAAAATTCATTGTCTTCTCTCAAAAAAGCTGGTTGAAATATATTTCTTCTGTATAAGAGGCAGAATTGTCCGATGAAGCTGTCATTATTCACTCAGTCAATATTAAACTAATATAATCAGCTACAGGTAATTTTGTGTCTTCACAAAATGTGATCTGCTAATGAACACATGCCATCTCTTTGTAGACCATGACATATAATTATTCCTGTGTCATTTTATTTACTGTATGTCTTTTTCATCTAAGCATTCACTGTGGAAACAGAAAATATTCTCTACTTTTATTGAATACAAATATGCCAGAAGCAAGCAAGTAATAGTTCAGCCATATATTCCTACAATTTTCAGTATTTGTTCTGCAATATTCTCACACATATTGTCCATGCCTCCAATGTCTCCCTTCCTGCATATGATTGTTTTACCCTAGTTGTTATGAAAAATGTTAAAGTTCATTTGAATGTATATATATACACATACAATGGAAATGTCCTCTCAACCATCACCAGTATACTATTACATATCTTGTGCACTGTGAATAACAAGCTAACTGTTTCAATTGTCTCTTCTTGTACCAAGTTGGCAGCTCTCTCCTTTTCAAAGACAAGTAAGCTTTTTGAAAATTATTATGTGATATAAAAAGGTATACAATTAACAGGGAACCATCACCTTGAAGATTACAAGAGCAGTCTTTGTAAAAGTGACTTGTGACAGAGAGAAATGAAAACTTGAGACACTGTCATGTTTTATGAATCAAGAAGAGAAGTTAATGTCATGAAAGGGAAATGACTGTGTCACATTCATGAGCACATATTAGAGTATTTCCACGTAGCAATTACTAAATGAATATCTGTCTGTTTGATAGTTGAAGAAAAAAATGTCTGAACTAAAAGTAATGTATGAATATATATACACCAACACCTAAACACATCCTGAGTGAATTTTTTATCTAAAGAATGAGAGATAAGTAGATAGGCAGGTAGGCAGATAGATAGTCTGTTTGGTTCTCCTTTCCAACATTCTATGTAATAATACCCTTTTCCTACTCAATAAAAGAAAAGTCCACTTCATCTACTAAAAATTTATATAAAACCAAGTATTCTTTTTCTTTTAGCATAACACCTTTGAAATTCAAACATGTTATTGTATATATCAATAGTTCATTACTTTTTATTAATAAATGGCATTCAATTGTATGGCTCTTCCACAGCTATTTTCTTTTTTGTATTTTTAATAGATCTAGGTTGATTTGGCTCTTATGAATAAAAATGCTATGAAGATTTGCACATAAGTAATATGCATAACATTTGGACATATTGTCTTTGCTCTTGTGTAAACATCTGGGAGTGGAATGAGTAGATCATATGACAGGTATATTTCTAACATTTTTAGAAATTGCTTAATTGTTTTCCAAAGCACTTGTCCCATTTTGCATTCTTACCAGTAATGTATGAGAGTTTCAGTTCTACCATACCCTGACCAATATGTAATGTGGTCAGTCTTTTTAATTTTAGCCTTTTATAGATATAAAGTGGTTTTAATGAGATAGTAATACACAGTTCCATAATAGCTAATGATGGTCAGCATTTTTTCATGAGTTTATTTGCCATTCCTATATCTTCTTTGGTGAAATGTTTATTCAAATATTTTTTCTTTGTGTTGTCTATTTGTTATTGAACTTTTTGTGTGCTTAATATATTCTTCATACAGGTTTTTTATTAAACATATATTTTCTCTAAGTTTGTGGCATTTTTTCCCATTCTCATAACAGAACCTTCTGAAAAGTGCTTTTAAAAAAGTTTGATGAAGTCTAATTTACTATTGTTTTTGTTTGTGGATTATGCATTTGATGTCATATCTAAGAAAATATTGCCTAACCCAAGGTCACAGATATTTTCTCCTATATGATCTTATAGAAGATTTTTTAGGTTGAGGTTTTAAATTTGTCTGTGATTCACATTAATTTTTGTACATAGTGCAAGGTGAAGTTAATCTTTTATGCATATAAATAGCCAGTTATTCTGCATTTGGTGAAAAGACTCTACTTTCACTATGGAATAAATTGCTTTTGTACCTTTGTAAAAAATCAGTTATTTGTATGTGGGTTGGTCCATTTTTGCACTCTGTACTCTGTTCCATTAGTCTATTTATACATCTTTATGCCAATGTCATACTGTCTTGATTACTGTAGCAGGAATGTTCTCCTTCTATAGGATCTAAGGTAGAATCTATTTTTAGTCCCTTGCAACTTCTGATAATTACTAGCATTCCTTAACTTGTGGGTGTATCACTCCAACCTTCAAGAACAGCATCACCAAATCTCCCTCTGCTCTGTCTTCATATCATCATTTTCTTTCTTTTTTTAATTATTAAATGATAGCTGTGTACATTAATGCAATCATGGGGTACAGTGTGGTGTTTTCATATACAATTTGAAGTATTTTCATCAAACTGGTTAACATAGCCTTCATGTCATTTTCTTAGTTATTAAGACATTCATACTCTGCTTTTAGAAAGATTCACTTGTACCCTTGTAAGATAAACCATAGAGGTGACCCCAACAATCACCCTCCCTCCACCCAACTACCCACCTCCCCTCCCACCAATCGACCTCCCTCCCCCATCCACCGCCTCACCTCCCCTCGCCCACCCCCTTCCCATATTCTAAGGCTATAATTAGGTTATATCATTCCTATGAAAGCTATAAATTAGTTTCAAAATAGGGCTGTGTACATTGGATACATTTTCTTCCATTCTTGAGATACTTTACTAAGAAGAACATTTTCTATCTCCATCGATGTAAACATGAAGGAGGTAAAGTCTCCATCTTCCTTTAGGGCCACATAATATTCCATGGTGTACATATACCACAATTTATTGATACACTCATAGGTCGATGGGCACTTGGGCTTCTTCGATGACCTAGCAATTGTGAATTGGGCTGCAATAAACATTCTGATACAAATATCTTTGTTGTAATGTGATTTTTGGTCTTCTGGATATATACCTAATAAAGGAATTGTAGGATCAAATGGGAGGTCTATTTTTAGTTCTCTAAGTGTTCTCCAGACATCTTTCCAAAAGGAATGTATTAGTTTGCATTCCCAGCAGCAGTGTAGAAGTGTTCCCTTTTCTCCACATCCACGCCAGCACCTCTGGTTTTGGGATTTTGTGATATGGGCTAATCTTACTAGAGTTAGGTGACATCTCAAAGTAGTTTTGATTTGCATTTCTCTGATGATTAAGGATAATGAGCATTTTTTCATATGTCTGTAGTCCATGTGCCTATCTTCTTTAGAGAAGTTTCTTTTCAAGTCCCTCGCCCATCCAGAGATGGGATCACCTGGTTTTTTCTTGCTAATACGTTTGAGTTCTATAACCTACAAATATCTTCTCCCATTCTGAGGGCTGTCTACTTGCTTTACTTACTGTGTTCTTGGCTGTGCAGAAGCTTTTTAGTTTGATCAGGTCCCCAAAGTGTATTTTTGATGTTGCTTCAATTGGCCGAAGGTTCCTCCTCATAAAATTTTTGCCCAGGCTGGTTTTTTCAAGTGTTTTCCCTACACTTTCTTCTAGTATTTTTATGGTTTCATGTCTTAAGTTTAAGTCTTTAATCCAGTGAGAGCCTAACTTAGTTAATGGTGAAAGGTGTGGGTCCAGTTTCAGTCTTCTACAGGTTGCCAGCCAGTTCACCCAGCACCATTTGTTAAATAGGGAATCTTTTCCCCACTGAATGTTTTCAATTGGCTTGTCAAAGATCAGGTACCGGTAAGTAGTTGTATTCATCTGTTGGCTTTCTATTCTGTTCCATACATCTACCTCTCTATTTTTGTGCCAGTACCATGCTGTTTTGATCACTATGTATTTATAGTATAATCTGAGGTCTGGTAATGTGGTTCCTCTTGCTTTGTTTTTATTCCTGAGTAATGTCTTGGCTATTTGAGGTTTTTTCTGATTCCATATAAAGTGAAGTATTATTTTTTCTAGATCTTTAAAGTATGACAGTGGAGCTTTGATGAGGATTGCATTAAAATTATATATTACTTTTGGTAGTATGGACATTTTAACAATGTTGATTCTTCCCAGCCATGAGCATGGTATGTTTTTCCATTTGTTAACATTTTAAGCTATTTCTTTTCTTAGAGTTTCATAGTTCTCTTTATAGAGATCTTTCATGTCCTTTGTTAGGTACACTCCCAAATATTTCATCTTCTTTGGCACTACTGTGAATGGAATAGAGTCCTTGACTGCTTTTTTCAGCTTGGCTACTGTTGGTGTATATAAACGCTACTGATTTATGAGTATTGATTTTGTAAACTGAGATACTGCTGTATTGTTTGATCACTTCTAAGAGTTTAGTAGTAGAATCCTTGGTATCTTCCAGATATAGAATCATATCATTTGCAAAGAGTGAAAGTTTAATCTCTTCTGACCCTATATGGATACCCTTGATCACTTTTTCTTCCTTAATTGCAATAGCTAAAACTTCCATTACAATGTTAAAGAGCAATGGAGACAATGGGCAACCTTGCCTGGTTCCTGATCTGAGTGGAAATGATTTCAACTTAACTCCATTCAATACAATATTGGCTGTGGGTTTGCTGTAGATGGTCTCTATCAGTTTAAGAAATGTCCCTTCTATACCAATTTTCTTAAGTGTTCTGATCATGAAAGGGTACTGGATATAATCAAAAGCTTTTTCTGCATCAATTGAGAGAATCATATGGTCTTTGTTTTTTAATTTGTTTATGTGATGAATTATATTTATAGATTTACGTATGTTGAACCATCCTTGAGATCCTGGGATAAAACCCACTTAGTTGTGGTATATAATTTGTTTGATGTGTTGCTGGATTCTGTTTGTTAGGATTTTGTTGAATATTTTTATATCAATATTTATTAATGATATTGGTCTATAATTTTCTTTTCTTGTTGGGTCTTTTCCTGGTTTGGGGATCAAGGTGATGTTTGCTTCATAGAATGTGTTGGGTAGTATTCTGTCTTTTTCTATATTTTGGAAAAGGTTGAATAATATAGGTACTAGTTCCTCTTTAAAGGTTTGGTA
>CAUYTI010036374.1:0-25347 GCA_963575145.1 Galago senegalensis | reverse complement strand
CCTGTGGTCCCAGCTACTTGGGAGGCGGAGGCAAGAGACTCGCTAGAGCCCAGGAGTTGGAGGTTGCTGTGAGCTGTAATGCCACGGCACTCTACCCAGGGGGACAGCTTGAGGCTCTGTCTCAAAAAAAAAAAAAAAAAGTTTGCATTTATCCCAGGAATGGAAGTATGAGTCAATATCGTAAATTTACTGATAACCTATGTTAATAAAGCTGATGACAAAAGAAACCTATGATTACCTCGGTAGATGCAGAAAAAGCCTTCAGTGAAACTTAACATTTAGTTTTGGTAAAGAAAAAAAATTCTTCATAGACAAGAATGAGAAAAGAACGTCCCTTGCCTGGTAAAAGGGAGCAAAAAACATCATCTGCAATAATAAAACATCAAAAACATGTCTTTAAAAATTAGCCACAGGACACGAATGCCTAGTATGGTTACTTTTATTTAATATTGTAATGGAAATTCTAGATATTGTAATACAAGAAGAAAAAAGGAATTGAATGGCTTAAAATGGTAATTATTAGTAGATTATGAGTCTATCACCAATCAGACTCAGACAGCTGTTCTGATTGGATCAATATATTGTACACACACAAATAAAAATTCTTTGCGTAAAATTATTCCTTAATTCAAGACGGATGTTTTAAAGAATTCCTTCTAGTCCAAGGAGACGTACTTTGTCATCTACGGAGCAGCATTTGCTGGATATAATGTATATAATGGTTGCCGGGTTCTGCAGGGGAGTCCGTGGGAAAATACTCTGGCACATACAGTTAGTTAGTTGCTTTCCTGAGTTTCGGATATTCTGAGAGACTTGAATTTTGATTTCCAGGAAGGATGTATAACAAGTAAAGTTGCCCAGTATTATTTTATTATGTAAATACTTTTGTTCATTTATTTACTTCTTTTTTTTTGAGACAAGCTTAGGGGATTATTGTTTTGTAGAACCTGAGTTTCTAAATGAGGTTGCTGAGGTTGAGTGAACGCTCAAGTGTATCGTACAAAACCTTCTTCCTGGGCAGCACCTGTGGCTCAGAGGGGCAGGGTGCTGGCCCCATATGCTGGAGGTGGTGGGTTCAAACCCAGCCCCGGACAAAAACTGCAAAACAAACAAACAAAAAACCTTCTTCCTGTGAGTACTTTTGGACCACTCACAGTTGAGTATTTAAGTCTGAAGGAAGGAAAACTAATGGCATCTTGGGCCTTCTATGGAGGAAATCAGTGTAGGAACTTTGAGCTTAAAGATAAATTTTTCTCTCAGAGTTCACTGGGGATATATTGTCCCTTTCTTTAACTTTCAAAATGAAGAGCTTTAATAGAACATTAGAAATGACCCAATTGTTGTTACTGCCGACAGAGATGACATTTCCTGTGTTCCCTGAAGCTGAGTCCCTTTGAGCACTTCGTAGTAAAATTATTTAAGAAATTTTTTTCTTATGCCCTTTCAGTATCTTTGGCTATTCTGATAACTGAAAACCTCCTTGGATAACTTCAAACCCAGTTCATTCAAAGATAACTGCCAAAATTTTATTAATCTAGAAATTAATATGAAATAATAGTCATATAAAACCTGTTCAAATATACCCACGTGTGTTTCAGTGGAAGAGGGGGCAGGTGAGTTGAGGTAGGTGGGGAAGTTTTAACTGCGGGAAACTCCTTCTGATACCTTGCCTGGTGCTCTAGTTGTAGGTAAGCCGTTCACCATCATCTCTTGTTTCTGTCACCGCTGGGTGTTTGGCTGGATTGGCTGCCGCTGGTACGGATGGGCTGGGTTTTTCTTTGGCTGTGGAAGCCTTATCACCATGACGGCTGTCAGCCTGGATCGATACCTGAAAATCTGCTATTTATCTTATGGTAAGTTGGCAGGTTTCTCTTTCTCTGATATCAAGGCTGGGTGGATTGAGTGTCAGAGCTGTACGTCTTTTACGAAGGTAATAAATAAAGGCTATTAATAAACTCAGAGATCAAGAGTATTCCTAACTTGTTCTAATATACGTTTAAGGACTTGAACCTATGTCAAAGTAGGTTTCCTTTAATGCTACTTTTATAGTAATGTCTGGTGTTTGACTACAGTGCTTTTAAAAAGTATCATTTTTCTTATATGAAGCGTGTCAGCCTTGTCTATGTTTTGCCATGGAGAGAAAGCTGTACAATGCATTGAAAGGATGTTAGGTCTGAGATGTGTAGCTGACTCCTGACATAGTAAGTATGATTATAAGAAAAGCTGTTTATGATTCTCCTTCAGGACTCAGGCTCCTTGTGATTTCAGAGATGAAGAATTCCAAAAAGTTCACCTCCAGGTTAGATTGCCCTGTAGCTGTTCCTGCATGAAAGGACATGCATATAGAAAGCTCGCTTGCGGTAACGGGAGGTAGGAGATGGCAGACTGAGACAGCTAGTGAGGGGTGAGGCAGCAGTAAGCTTTCAGAGCCTAAGTATTTTCTTTTTAAAGGATTGGGCCCTTCTACTGGTTAAAATAATTTTTACTGCTTTCGCTTCTTGGAGCTCTGGGAATTTATTGACCTGGAAGAGATGCATTTGGGACACCTTTAATATTGGGCAAAACCAAGGAATAGTACTGAGTCTATCTGATAAAGCTTCTTTATCAGAGGTGGTGAGTTCAAACCCAGCCTTGGCCAAAAGTCCGTCAGTTACAGTGGTTGGTCAGAGGACGGCCAAGCCGCCCTGATGCTCTCTTTTAAAATTTATAGTTTCCAAATGCTAAGGAAATCATGCATGGATATGGGGGTGGGGGTGGTTGTGAGTCATCCTCTTCGTGATCTAGAACATATTTTTTTTTTATTTAAATATATATATTTTTAAACATTTAAAATTCACAACAGAAACAGCTTGAATCAAAATTTCCAATAAGGGGGAAATATACAATTATACACATTTTGGGTGAAATCAGACACTAATTCTTTCATAGACTTATTTTTGGTCACACCAAATACATTTTAAATCTAACTATAGATTTTATAGATGGGAAGGCACAAAGTTAAACTGCCTGGGATTATCTGAGGAATGCCAAACCTGCTGCCTCTGTTTTTAAATGTTTTCTTGGGTTCAGGCTTTGTGTTGGTTAAGGAGATGATGCTGCCTGCTGCCAGAATCACCGCAGGGTATAACTCCGTGTGGGAACTGTGTCTATTTTCCAGTTTCTTCTAAGGTTATATTTCAGTAGTATAGTTTCATCATTTAATCTGATGCACTATTAAACACTCCACACAGTGTCCTAGAATGTTGGAATTAGAAGGTCACTTGGGGATATGTAGACCTTTCTCCCATGTAACATGGTAAACTGTTTTAAGGCATCCCTGAGAGACGACCACTTGGCCTCTTCTTGAATAATTCCAGTGACCAGTGACGGGGAGCTTACTACTGCACAAGGCAGCCCATTCTCTGATTGGTCTGCTCTCATTGTTACAATGTTATTCCTTATATTGAGACAAAACTGCCTCCCAGTAACCTCCACCCATTGGTCCTAGTTCTGACTTCTGGAGCAACACAGAACCAATCTACTAATCTACTCCCTCCTGTACTTGACAGCCTTTCTCCATACTGGAATGTAAGTATGAAACACCTCACAAGTAACCCTAACCATAAATGCTTATACGTATGCCTATGCACACCCCGTAAATCTATGTGATCACCCGTGCCAATGTCATACCGTTAGAACGGATAATCAAGAGCTGATAGATATTGTGGCTACATGACTGCTACCCCTATATCATTTGAAAAGTTTGCATTTCATGGTACAAAACACCACGTATTGGGGAATAAAACAGTCGACGGGGAATAGAAACAATCTTTCCTAGTTCTCCTTAGTGCTAAGTGAGACAAGCGGACACAGGCGTCAAACTTCATGTTAACGTCGTGCTCCTTGGTTTGCAAAGCAGGCCCCTTAGGTGATATTATACACTTACCAAGGCCTGTAAGTGATACATTCCTATTTCCTCTATTTTACTGCTGAAACACTGGACGTCTAGAAAGACGCCATGGACAAGGTCGAATACTAGAAAGGGAAGAATTAGGCTTTACTCACATCCCAAACCTCATACCACACTAAGCAAAGACAGACCCTGAGTCTATGTGGAGGAAATAAGTTAGCTTCTGAGTTGAATATATTTTGACATTTCTTCTGAGCTACTGCAAAACCCGTCAGTAAGGAGTCACTTCCTCCGCCCTCTTGGTTGAAGATGATGAGTGAGGCTTGGCGGTAATTTCCTGCGGAGGCTGATGCGCTGAGTCAGGCCGACCTGTCTTTGGCGATTGTGTTGAACTTGGGGAAATGATCACTGGGGCTTCACAGCTTTTCTTAAACGATGGCACAGTTTCTTCCTCTTGGAACTCTCTTTTGGTTAACAGAAACTAGTGCTGAAAAACGGAGCTCATTTTTCCATCTCCCTGAAAATACCTTCACAGAATCACATTTGCAGAACACGGTTCAACCTACTTAGCTTCTCCACCTCTCCTGCGATGGCTGCGTGAGGGCAACTGTTGCGTGAATCACCTTTGAAGATCCAAAAATCTGCCCCACAAGTCATCAAGCACAGTTAACCACGTTAACCTCACAGCACGGTGTCGTGAACATGAGCTATCAAGCCCTGCTCAACAAGTTCTTAGGAAGACAGATGAGATCAGAATCACAAGAGCTCTTAGGAAGCCGGGTGTTTTACAGATGCAAGCAGCATTGCCTGACTGTGCCGGCCCTGAGGATCCTCCCTCGACGACCCACTAACACACGCCCTGGAGAGGTTTTCCCACGATCCTGCATTGTCTTCAGCTTCCTCTCATCTTTTTATTGTCCCCTCCCCAGCTTTGGTTGCTTTTCCCTCCCAAAGCTCCCAGGCGCCTAGAGAAAACTTTCCTCTGAAACTGCTTCACATTGAGAAAGGCCTGAGCTCTGGAACTTTCCCCTGTACCTCATCCACTGCCCCTCGGGCTCTGCCATCTGCCCACGTCTCCCAGAATTCAGTGGAATAAATCTTTGGAGGTGAACTTTGACATGTCGAGGGGAGGTATTTGGGTGCAGGGCAGATTACAACCGGGTAATGCTTTTCTTCCGCCTCCAGGGGTTTGGCTGAAGAGGAAGCACGCCTACATCTGCCTGGCTGTCATCTGGGCCTATGCCTCCTTCTGGACCACCATGCCCTTGGTGGGTCTGGGGGACTACGTTCCTGAGCCCTTCGGAACCTCGTGCAGCCTGGACTGGTGGCTCGCCCAGGCCTCGCTGGGGGGCCAGGTTTTCATCCTGAACATCCTCTTCTTCTGCCTCTTGCTCCCGACGGCTGTGATCGTGTTCTCCTACGTAAAGATCATTGCCAAGGTTAAGTCCTCTTCCAAAGAAGTAGCTCATTTTGACAGTCGGATCCATGGCAGCCATGTGCTGGAAATGAAACTGACCAAGGTAACTGCACTGATAATTTACACATGTGTTTCCAATCAGTTAAAACCTCATAGGGAATACTGGAGACTGGGAGAACCTAGAACCTCCACTCTTATGGACGTCCAAACTTCCCTAAGGCCTTGCGGTATCTCTCTCCTCTCTCTCTGTCTCTGCTTCTCTCCCCCCCCCCCCATTTTTAATATCTACCACATTCATATAATAGATCCATTGGGTGCTTATTTTCTCTGTTGAGTAGGGCATTGTTGATTCTTAATTATTTTAGTAATAAGTATACTTTTATGAACTATAGAATGCCCCACAGTGATTTCTACTTTGCATGGACTTTGGGATATCATTAAGGCCATTCTCTCACTTGAATTATTTGTAGAGTAAGAGTTTATACCATATATGCCTTCCCTGAGGAAGCTTGTCTTAACACAAGAGCAATTTCTGTAGAGTTGAGACCCTTGGTAAATGCTAGTTTCCGAGGTGGCAGTTTAGATACTGTAGTATAAGGAGTAGGGTACACAATTTTACCACTAAGGTTTTGGTCCTATTACCGACACTTGCTATGTTTGTGATGCAGAGCTAGATGCTTAGGTTTCTGAGTACCTACTTCACTTCCTCAGTTGTGTAACAGAAATAGTAACATCTAGCTTATTGGGTTATGGTGGAAATTCAGGGAGATAAGAACCATGTTGTTTGGTTACCCAGTGCACAATAGTTATTGAAGAAATTGTAGATTCTCCTTTTCCCTTATGTCTCTGGGAATCTCTGGTAAAGTCTAAAGCACTGGTCTTCCTGCTCTCATGGTATCTCATTTCCATATTGAAAACACATTTCCCCACACATACCCTCAATATAAATGACATGCAGGTAACACCACATTACTGTGCACTAACTAGTAGCATACTCCAATATGTCTCATATATAATTTTTTGAGACAGAGCATCTTACTCTGCTGCCAGGCCAGAGTGCAGTGGCTTCATCATAACTCACAGCAACCTAAACTCCTGAGTTCAAATGATCCTCCAGCCTCTACCTTCCAAGTAGCTAGGAATGCAGGCACCTGCCACAACACCCAGATAATTTTTCTGTTTTTAGTAGAGGCAGGGTCTAACTTTGCTCAGGCTGGTTTTAAATTCCATACCTCAAGTGAACCTCCTGCCTCAGCTTCCTGGAGTACTGGGATTATGGGCATGAGCCACCACACCAGGCCATATGTCTTATATTTTAAAGATAAAAATTAGTGTAGATTGAAATTCTCATTATTTCTTCTGGTACCCCAGTAAACCGTATTGATTGACATTCCACTCTTGAGTGTACTCACAGCCCACTTCAGAGACTGCTTGTCTCAGGACCTATAGCAAAACCTACACTTTTCTCCAGACTAGAGACAGTTTCTTAATATGTCTGGGCCCTGGTCCAGTTTTCTCTAAATTGCAGAGTTTTTGAAGTTGTGCAAAGATCTCTTGGTTGCACAGCATGAGCTGGAGATTCTTGATGGCCTCAGTTGACCTTTATACTCCAAACTACATTCAGGGTAAAAGAAGCTTTGAGGGAAGTTTTCGTCACTCTAAATTTATACCAATAACCTAATAATAGAGCTATTCTTGAACAAGAATGCAGAATCATGAATCGTGACCTACATCTGCCTATCTTATAATTGGCTGTAAAGTAGGAAAATATTTTCATAAAATGTGGAATTAGGTTTTTCTAGCTCTCTCTTTGGTTCTTATCTATAATTTTTGAAAATGAAATTTAAATAAATTAATCCAAGTTAAATTTGAATTATATTGATCCAAATCCTACTTTGTACTAGGTACTATTTTGGGAACTGGGCAAACGTACCAGTGATGCAAAGTTTTCTTTTCGATAGTTGATGGCATCTATACAGGGGAATGGCATGGTGTCCATCGGAGTGGTATGTGGATTTAAGCTTTGCGGTTTATCATGACATGTCACAAAGTTGCTGTAATGTCTCGTGAAGTGCTTTCTTCTTGTCATCATGCTCATCTCTCCCTGTCTGCCATCCCCCAATGACATTATTGTCCTTGAGATACTTTGTTGGTCTTGCCCAGTAAAGTTGGATCCCGGTTCCCTTGAGGCCCTTCCTGTTTTCTCCGAGTTTATTACTCATCACCTTCTCTCTTGTTAGTTGAATTGCTCAACTCAACCTACTCACATCACACCATCTTGTTCTTTGTGTAACATTGAGGAATGGAAGCTTATTTAGTCAATGCCTGTCAAACTTATTACACATATGAGGTGTGGCCAGCATATGCCATTCACTTTGGTCTGTTGTTGTCACTCTGCTTGACTTAGGTCAATCACTATTATCCTAGACCTGATTAACCAAGGAAATACTAAATGATGTGTAGGCATACGTGTGTATACTTTTGTCACGTACTGTATATGTGTGTATTCTTCTAACTTACATACAAAATGATGTATTACATATTACTTAATATTTTATGATATGTCGCTATTTCACTTGCATATATGATGCCTCTATTAAAATAACCTAAATGTAAAATGTTTCTAATTACTAATAGTTCTGCAAAAATTTCAACTCATCAGAATTCAACCTGTATTGAAAATAAGCACAACTATTGGGACATCTTCCATACTAAATTTAAACTATTTTCAATTACTACCCAATTTGGACCTTGATTTTTCCTACTGAGTAAAAATAAGTAGAAACCAACTCCTACGGGGCCCTTTCATCGTCTCGGAAGCCTTTCCCCTCTTTACCTGATGCTTGGCTTTGTCAGTTTGTTCTGCTGGTGGACCTGGCTTCTTTTTGGCGCCTGCATTCTGTTAGTCTGATCTTGTCAGCCTCAAATTTGGCCTTCCATCCACAAATATTTGTCTACTTTGTAGACTCACTCTAATTAATTAAAAAATGGTAGTTTTGCCAGACTTTTGTGGCAGCCTGAAATTTCATGACTGCAAACAGAGGAGTGCAATGTAGATATAATATACATGACAATTTTTATATTTCTATGAGCCAACATAATTTTAGTTCTGGGCCTGCGTTTGATTTTATAAAACAAATTTCCCATTGAACCATCAGGATAAATTCAGTTGAAACAAAAATTTCCCTCCTTTTCCCAGGACTACCTAACAGTTTCAGGAAAGTTTTCATGTCAAGGTGCTAAGGGATGGGGCCTCCTGGTCTGTCACTTATTGACCTTGGTGTTGCTGAGATGTTTAAGATCCCTTCGGATGTCAGTTTCCATTGTCATGGGTCACTTTGCATCTTCATTGCTCATCAGCCCTGCAAGCTAGTTCCTAGCTTTCCAAACCATCAGGTGGATGTTGGTGCTTGGCTGGGACCCTGAGAATGGAAGCAGGAATTTTTCCCTTCCATATTGCCAAACATATTGAGGATTCTATTGTTCCCTAACCCCCCCCCCCCACTCTATTGCTCCCTAACCCCCGGACTCTATTGTTCCCTAACCCCCAGATTCTATTGTTCCCTAACCCCCGGATTCTATTGTTCCTAACCCCCGGATTGTATTGTTCCCTAACCCTCAGATTCTATTGTTCCCTAACCCCCGGATTCTATTGCTCCCTAACCCCCATCCACGATCCTTGGCACTCAGCTCAATGGGATAGGTTCAGGACGCCTTCTCTGGGTCAGTTACCATGTCCTCTGATGTTGTCTTTTGCCTTTGGCCTGGAGGCCTTGTACCTACTCTGCAGTGAGAAAATGGGCTCACTTTTATGTTCATTCTCTAAATTGTTCACATAATAATCTTCATGCTCCAAGTCCCTAGGCCTCTGGCTGTGGATGCTGCTTTTCCATATTCAAAACCTATTCTTGTAACTATTTTTTTTCCCTGTATGTTTTAAATTTCTGTTCTGAAACTCTGAAGCTGAGAAATGAATGTTTTACTTCTTTGGGTATTTCTGCTTGTAAAAGTCTTCACGCAATACTGTGAACACTCTTGCTGCTGATTTAATGAGGGAATGGTAGAATGATAGGCAGCCAATCCCAGAGGCAAGGATTAATTTTTCCAAGTATGATGACATCCTGCGTACTGAGATTATAGTCATTCAGTGAACACACACCTGCAGGGCTGCAGGTCTCCAGTTAGTATCCAGATCCTGGGGGTACCTACATTTCTCTCAGTGTCATTTATTTAGATGAGAAAGCCATTCTGATTGTCACTGGTTAATTCAAGTCCCCCTGTTATGGGCCATCAAAGCACTTGGCACACTACTGTTAGTGACACTTGTCATCCTTAACCAAGTCATATGTTTGCCCCTCTTTCATGGAAGAGAGTAAGCAAGGTGAGGGCAAGTGCTGTGGGTCTTGAATGCCACTGCACCTGTAGCCTGCCACCTGCAAGATGCTTAATCATTATCACTGGAACAAATATGTAACTGAATAAACTAATTTAATGTAATTACCTTGATGAATACTAAGAGGTCTCTTGACCCCTGGCTTGAATGCCTCCGTTCACACCTGATGGGACGTTATGTTTCGCTTTGCTCTTTCACATTGATTGTGATGCCTTTTTACAACTTGTTATTTATTTATTCATTTATTTTTTGAGGCAGAGTCTCACTCTGTCAACCTGCATAGAGTGCCATGGTGTCATCATACCTCACAATAACCGCAAACTCTTGGGCTCAAGTGATCTTGCCTGAGCCTCTCGAGTAGCTGGGACTATAAGTGTCTGCTACAACACTTGGCTAGTTTGTCTACTTTTAATAGCAATGGTGTCTCACTCTTGCTCAGGCTGGTCTTGAGCTCCTGAGCTCAGTCCACCTGCCTGCATCTCCCAGAGTATGAGGATTACAGATATGTGCCTCTCATCCAGCCCTTTCTAAAATTCAGATGATGCCTCTCTTTTCTTGCTCATTAAGTACTATTTAGCACTGAGAGCTGAGATTCAGAGGACCCCCTTATAGACTCAATGGGCAGTTTGTGGGAAAGTTGTAGTTATTGCTTTTTTCTTTCTTTCTTTTTCTTCTTGATAATTACTACTCTGTGTTCTTCCTAGTTACTCATAGCTGAAATGTCACTTCCCAGTAAAGCATTTTCAAAATTGAATTCAATTCTTTCTGTGTAATGTTTCATTGTAGCCTTTATATTTTCTTTCTAGAACTTGTCACAATTTTTAATAAATTTAGAAGCACCTGCTTATTTCTGTGATTATTTGTTCAATGTCTGTCTTACCACTGGTCAATAAAAGCCACAGGATGGGGGTGGAGTGTAGGTGACAACCATGTCTTTTTGTTCATTTCCTGTCCTTGGGACCTAACATAATGCTTCATACATAGTAAGTACTTAAAACATATCTGTTAAAGGAAGAATTAGTTTGGAGTAGGTTAATCATGAAAAGAATTTCAAACTAGAGGCCAATCCTAATTTTTCCAGCAGCTCACAGAGAGCTCCCTTGCCATCAATGCTGGGTATTTATTTTGGCTGCCAGCTGCTGAACCCTTTCAGTGGCTGAGGAATCTCCAACATTTGGTTGGGAGTAGGCAGAGGAGCAGGAGCCGGGATGTGTCTTTATTTTTATGAATTTTTTATTACTTAATATTTTATTTGCCAAGAATCCATGTAGGTTTTTGGCACTACCTATAGTTTATTTTTATTACTGCATTATATTTCTTTATGTGGCTATTCCACAATTGATTTCTCTATTTTATGGTTTGGGTCATGTAAGTTGTTTCTAGTCTTGGGAAATTATAAACAGTTCTGTTATGAAAAAAATAAAAGATACTAAAAAGCCCAGATGTTTGTTTCCCAGGACTGCCCTGCAGCTAGAGCCCAGCTGTGGACCCTGGGTATCACCTATCAGACTGTGTCAGTAACTAGTGACGTCAGATCAAGGGCCGGGGAGATCTCTCCTGAGGCCAAGGCTGTAGCAGCAGCAGTTTCTACATCAGAGCCAGTTTAGTTAGTCAGTTCTGGGTATCATTTCTGTCTACGTGGCCTCAGGTTTAAGTGCAGCATTCTGCAGTGATGCTCTGTATTAACCAATATCCTTTAAATAGATTTCTTTTCTGCCTCACTCAGCCAAAGTCAATTTCTGTTGCTTGCAACTCAGAATTTTGACTAAGTTACCTAGGGCAAACCATTTGAAATGTCTCTGGGCCTTACTTTCCTCATTTATGAAAGGAAGGGAATTACATGATATCTTAGTTACTTTCTGAAACTCTGAGGGTCTGAGTGTCTATGAAAATGGTAGATTGATTCAATTATTACAATGCCTGTGGCTATAGCTTTTCTTACTACAACCATCTGGCCTCTTGACCTGGTGTCTGTTCCCCCTGAGCTGCACATCTCCAGCTCAGGGGTCTCTCTCATGAATAGTGAAGTCTCCCCTGTTGTTGACCCAACATACTTGCAAAGCATTTTCTGTTTTTTAAGCCAGCCACTGCCTGGTTGGTCAATGTTGTGTTCAGTCTTGGACTCAAACCCTAAAACACAGATGCAGAGAGTGACATCACCTAATTTGCGTCCCCTCCTTTCAATTGCTGCTTCTGCTGGTTTACAGAGTGGTTGGTATTTTAAGAGTTGAGAAAATTGCAGCTGGGAAGTGTGGAATTCTTCTTTTTAATTTCTTCTCTTTTTGAAAAGTATGAATTCATATTTTTTGCTTAGATCACAACCAGGGCTAACACATGGTAGGTGCACCAAAGATATCAGAAATTTTTTCTTTACAAGTTTGTAGATGAGGGTCTAGGACAGTTGGGCTTAATTGTCATTTTGTGGATAAAATAGAAGGAAGGAAGAAATTCAAACTAGACATGCTTAAAGTAGTTAATTGCTCGGTCCGTCCCTTCCTTCCTTCCTTCCTTCCTCCCTCCCTCCCTCCCTCCCTCCCTTCCTTCCTTCCTTCCTTCCTTCCTTCCTTCCTTCCTTCCTTCCTTCCTTCCTTCTTTCCTTCCTCACTCTGTTGCCTTGGGTAGAGTGGTGTCTTAGCTCACAGAAACTCTTGGCCTCAAGCAAATCTCTTGCCTCATCTTGCCAAGTAGCTGGGATTACAGGGGCCCACCACCACACCCAGCTAGCTTTTCTATTTTTAGTAGAGATCAGGTCTCATTCTTGCTCAGGCTGATCTCAACTCCTGAGCTCAAGCAATCCCCCCACCTAGAGCGAAGTGACACCACCCTTATTTTTATATATACGAGGAACTGGAAGGCCTGAGAAGACAGGTCACTGTTGCCACATTTCCCATTGTAGGTGTCTGACTCAGTTTCAGGTGACCTCACGTGTAGAAGGTAGTCGTCTCGTCACCGCATTCACTACCTCATCACTACTTTTTAGTATCATTTTCCTGCTGGTTAGGAGGAAATCTCTATATCGGCTGTCTAGGCCCAAGATAGAGAAACCAAAATGTACTATCCCTGTGCTCCTGTCACTTGGGTGCTGTCCTGAAGCAGGCAGGACCCTCTTCTTTCCTGTTCTCTCATGGAAACAGAGATTTCTCCTAGCACCCTTCTCTCACCCCAGCCACTGAATTATCTTTGTCATCACTATTCTAACTGGTTCTGGATGTGATTTGGTCTTTTTTTTCTTTTTCTTTTTATCCCTTCTCTATGTGATTAGGTCTTCTTATGAGTGGAAATTTTTTTCTGGCTCTTTGACCAGAAAAAAATTCAGCCTTGACTTTCACATTAATTCCTTGTCTTCTCATCTCTTGCCTTGTTTAAGATAGGATGCAGCCGCAAATCTTTTTTTTTTCTTTTTAGAGCTAGAGTCTGACTTTGTTGCCTTCAGTAGAGTGCTGTGGTGTCACAGCTCACAGCAACTTCTGGCTCTTGGGCTTAGGCAATTCTCTTGCCTCAGTCTCCTGAGTAGCTGCGATGACAGGGGCATGCCACAGCACCCAGTTATTTTTGTTTTGCAGTTTGGCCAGGGCCAGGTTTGAACCCACCACACTCGGTATATGGGGCTGGCGCCCTACTCACTGAGCCACAGGGTGCTGCCCCATGCAGCTGCAAATCTTAGCTGGTCTTATTCACATCTGAGCAAAGAAGGCTGATGGGAGGACTTGGCTCCCTTTCTGACATGGTTATTCACAGAGAATCTGGGATTCGGCCCTCCTCTCACTGGTCAGTGGAGTTGACCCATAACTGGTACATGAATCATGAAGATACCAGAATATCTCCATGCCGGAGACCTTTCCCACTGTTCCACGCTGTTTCAGCACCATAAGAGAGGGCTGAAAGTCCCTTCATAGAAACCTCGTCTGCTGGAATGGTTCAGATGTTTTGGATCCAAAGACAGAGCCATATATAACTTGGAGAATTTACTTTCAACCTCATTATTCTGTTATTGCTTTAATTGGTTAATTCACTGGAATTGAGCAATTATGAACAACATTGCTTTTGTGACAAAATACCAGCTTGAACTAGAGCTGGAAAGTGCCTACATCCCTGGGTCCTCTGCAACAAGATGTGCTTAAAATGAACTGGGCTGCAGATGTGTGATTCTTTTGTAGCAGCTAAACACATAGTCTGTGAATTTCCTCCCACAAAACCTGCCTAATTTAGGATTTGAAGTTTTACTGCTTTTCCAGTGACCCAAAAGGCGGTGACAAAAGTGAAGTATTTAAAAAATAAACAACTTAGAACAATTTGAAGGGTACAGGTGCCTGTGTTAGAACGAGCCTAAGAATATCCAGGGAAGAAATTTTGGAAAATAGAAATGAGGACACACTTAGGATTGAGGAAAGTGAGAAACACACTTATGAAAAAATTAAGCACATTCCAAGCTAAGTAGAAAGTTCTGGAAAAAATGAAGTGTAACATGAAAGTTCGGAAAATGTTCCTGGAGTGTGCCTTAAAATAGTTTTCATATTTTAATGTTTAATATCTTGTAGAGCGCATTTTGAAACAGGAGAGTTACGAACAATGAACGTGACGTACACTAACTTCGTAGTCATTTCAAAAACATAAATAATGTTCTGTAGTATTTTTTAGAGTTAGCTTTTTTCTCCCTACTTTAAACTCAATTTTTAGTCTTTCGGTTTAAAGTACTTAGCTTTATTCTAATCCCAGAAAACCATAATGATTCATTTTCTATGTGTTTATAAAACCGTGGTATATTTAATTTTCCTATGTTCTTTTAAAAAGGATAACATAATGCAAATATTTTAAGTCTTTCCTGTTTCCCAATTGCACACTCCTATAAAAGTAGAAAATATGTAAAATGTAGAAAATATTATGGGCTAAGTGTTAATCTATTTTTTGTCAATGACTTTGGCAGCAACACAGAGAGCGGCTTTTGAGATACTGTGAAATCATCATATGACTCATTAAAGAAACAGAGAAGGAGCTATGTTAAGTCCCCAGACATCTGCTAAAGCAAGCTTTATTTATACAGTTAGTGTTTATTTGAGGAGTTAGAAAAAGAAGGCCCTCACTGTGATCCTTGAGGCATCCATTTACAAACAAAAGTCATACAAACCAAACCAAAATAAACCAAATAAAAATTTCCCTTGGGCAAGCTTCCCTGGAAAGATGGAGAGCATGGGCGGGGACCTGCACAGCGCATTAGTACTTGATGGTCCACAACTGCTGAGCACAGGTGAGAGTTTTGGCTCAGGACCCTACAGCCAGGCTGTGGGACATGCAGGAGGTGTGGGGTGACTTGGCTTGGGGATTCAGGTTCTCTGTTTGGAACAAGATGGATGTTGTTAAGGATTTTCTCTGTGGCAGTTAATTTTCAGAGAGGAACCTTGAAATTCTTGGGTGGCATTTTGGACCTGGAGACTTTAGGGCCGATTTGCATGTTTCATTCTCAAACACCCCACAAAGGTGGGATCTCAGAGCAAACCCATCCCGCTGTTTCATCTGTCAAGTAGACTGAGGACTATGGACCTATCCCCACAGACAATAGATAGTTCTCCTCCCCCTGAGTCCTGCCGACACGTGACCTCATTGTAAGAAAATCACGTCCAAAGTTCTAAAAGAGAAAAACATTCCCAAATGTCGTTGCTTTATTTATTTTTAATACAACATTTCACGTCTCATTCCTTATTATTGATGCTCAGTGTAAGTCATCAGGACCCTGATGTTGGGAATTGTTTAACTTCCTAAATCTGGGATGAGAGAAAAAAAAGAAGTGATGCCTGGCCTCAGATAGCTCCATCCTTACATCTCAGGATTTTAGGGAACTTGGGAGATTAAAAACAAGACCCACTTTTCTTAGAGCTCCCTTATAAAATGCTACAGATGGGTCTGATCAAGATCTGTTGAGTCATGTACTGGTCCCTGTGCCTGTTAGTGTAGCCAGAGGTATGTCATCCTCTGACTGGGTAGACTTGGGTCATGTGACACCTATGATGTCAGTCAACTCCATAGAACAACCAAGGATGCAGAGAGTCCCTGGGGTTGCTACATTAGAAGATATTGGGAAGATGAAAGTAAAGTAAACGACCAAACAAAACAAAACTGAAATCTACCTCACACAGGGCTGACTTAATTGTGGTTTCCTTGTTTATTTTACAGAAAGAATATTCCAATAGATAATAGGGTAAGGATATTTTTAAGTTAACATTAGTGAAGTTAGTCAGTTAGGGTCTGAAATAGCTGATGTTTAAAATAAAAACCAAAGCTTTGACTTTGTTAATGTCAGCGCTCAAGACTTTTCTTCTTTCTTTTCCTTTCTTTTTTTTTTTTTTGAGTAAGAGTCTCACTTTGTTGCCCTCTGTAGAGTGCCATGGGGTCATAGCTCACAGCAACCTCAAACTCTTGGCCACAAGCAATCCTCTTGCCTCAGCCTCCTGAGTAGCTGAGACTATAGTTGCCTGCCACAACGCTGCGCTATTCTTTAGAGACAGGGTCTGTCTCTAGCTCAGGCTGGTCTTGAACTCCTGAGCTAATGAAATCCACCCACCTCAGCCTCCCAGAGTGCTGTAATTACAGGTGTGAACCACTGTGTCCAGCAACTTCACTTATTTCTTGCTTAGACTATTGCCTAACCAAACTGCTCAGAGAAGAAATTCTATGTGGGCAGGATTGTGGCTGCTTTGTTTATTACTTTAACCTTTACCTGAAACACATAGGAGATGCTGAATAGTACTTGTACTTGTTAATTCAGTGAATGGAAAGTGATCTTTCTACCTCCTATTTCTCCCTGCTCCATTTATTCTACAGGTTGATCTTAAAACTGGTACTGTTGCAAAGCTTATAGAACTATGTGCAAACTTGGTAATCTGCTATAAAGGACCCTGACTTCATGGATGGAATCTTTTTTTCCACCCTCATCTCCCTTTGTTGCATTCTCATGCCAAAGTGAACTTGTCACTGGTTCATATACACACTCCCATGCTCCTATTGAAGCTTTTGCTCATGTTAGTCTTACTACTGTTCCATTATTTCTTCTTGCCAAGGTGCAGGTTATATGCTGCGTCCTCCATAAAACTCTTCTCAATTTTCCCACTAGGATGTAATTTGTCCTCCTTTGAGCTGGCACTTAAATCACATTCAGTCTTGTAGTGTAGTTATTTGTATTCCAGAGGGACACAACTCTGACACCACGGTACACTGGTATTCCCCACAGCACTTGGCATAGTGTCTTGCACAAAGGATTTGCTAAAAAGTATTTGTAAACTGAAGTGAGGTGATGTACAGGGGTCAGGTAGGTAGTCACATAGCACTAATTAGAACTGCATTATTAAAGAGACTGAATTGCAGATGGTAAGAAACTGGTGAGGTTTTTAAAAACCCTATCTCTAATTATCATTTGGTTTGAAACTTAAGAGACTCAGAAGGTAATTAGAATTTTGTGAGACAGAAAAGTGCTTTTTGGAAAAATCTCATTTTATACAATGGTGCCACATTGGCTGAATCCCAATGACTCTAATTTACTTTATACCTAGTGAATTTCTACTATCTGATTCTCAAACGTGGGAAATACTTGAGCCAAAAAAATAAAGTATGTAATAGAAATCTCCATAGAGGCATATTAGAATTTCAAACCAGGACAGAGTTTCTCAGTGTCCTGAGGCAAATGTGGATGATTTAAAATTTCATCAAGGTGAACCTATTTTCCATCAAGTTTTTAAGTGAATGTGGGTTGAGAAGTCTGGAAAACTCAGGAGTACTTATGTCTTTTTGTCATAATTTCTTGCTCAAAGTAGGCACAATCCGACAGCTATTTTGGGGTTATATTTTGGGTCTTTGGGTACATTCAAATTCCAGAGTGGAGTATGGATAAGATGCGGTGAGTAGGGTAAGAATTGTGGTCATTTCTTCTGGCTGAATTTCGCAGATGTCCATATAAAATGATTCCTATAGACAAGATAAATGACAGACTTTTGTGGGTCTGAAGAGGTCACCTGTTCAATTCAGACTCTTGTCCTTTCCAGGGTTCTTAACTCTGTTCCCTGTGACCTTTCTTTGTCAGGTGGCGATGTTGATCTGTGCGGGCTTCCTTATTGCCTGGATTCCTTACGCAGTGGTCTCTGTGTGGTCAGCTTTTGGAAGGCCCGACTCCATCCCTATCCAGCTCTCTGTGGTGCCAACCCTACTTGCAAAATCAGCAGCGATGTACAATCCAATCATCTACCAGGTCATTGATTACAAATTTGCCTGTTGCCAAACTGGTGGTTTGAAAACAACCAAGAAGAAGTCTTTGGAAGACTTCAGGTAAAATTTCAGAAGCCAGAAGTAAATTACACTCTCTTTGTTTCAAAATCCTGCAGTGTTTAAGCCACTTGGATGCACTATCTTCTTAGGATGAAAGCTTATCTCTTAGGAGTAGTATAAGAGCTTTATTTTCTGCTCATCAAAATTCCTATACTCAAGTAATGGGATATGTAAGGGTTGTATGACATGAACAGATAGTGAGAAAAGTGATTTTGTTTTTGACTCTGGGGCAACTTAGGTTCATAGCTGTGTCTGAGTAACCACTACGTATCATGGCTCCTTATCTGGGGCCAACTCCGTTTTACTGCAAGTGTACTGTTTCACACGGCGTTGACTCCAAATTAAGGTCTTACAACAGAGTGATTCTCTTGACTGTGACATAACTATGACCAGCTAAGAGCAAAGGAGTTGGGAAACAGAGGAAGGGAAGAAAGGAGAAAATGTCTTTGCTCTGTGCCAAGGTTCTTCTATTTTATTTTCACAAGAGCCCCTGATTACTCTTTTTCTTTGTCGGATGAGGAAACTGAGTGAAGTTCAAGTAATATTAAGGGGAAGGAAACAATACATGTTTACAAAGACATAAAATAGCAGAGCAGGGACTTAAATTCAGGTCTGCTGGGTTTCAAAACATGTTTTTTCATTTATACTGTTTTTTCTACTCAATGAACTAGAGAGTTTGGGAATCCAGCACCATTTTCGCTAAAGGCCTAGGATGCTTTGGGGTGCTTGGTGGATCAGCTGTGTCCCCTCAGGGATAGTCTTAGCAGTAAAAAAACAGAACAGGCACCTGAAGTCAGGGCCTGAGGTGAGGGATGTCAGGAAGGCCCCAGGTTTCCGCCCTCTTAATTCTTATTCCCTTTTCAATACTTCTTTCCATGAGCAGACAGGGGCAGTAGACAAAAAGGTCCAACTAGCTATGGGAAAGTGCGGGTTTTGTCTTGTTTTCTTTCTTTATGCTTAAGGAAGAGACGTGTCTTCTGACCTTTAGGCTCTTTACCCGGGATCAAGTGAAAAATATAATAAAAAGACACTAATAAAGAGTAGTATTGTCATTGTTGCTGTTGAATATGGATAGAAATATTTTGGAGATAGAAGGCTAGTGTTTAAGACTGGTATTTATAGTAACTATAATTTGGGGCAAATTCATTACTTAGAGCTTTGGATTGGAATGAGCTAATAACAATGTCTATCTCCTGAAGTTGTAAGAATTAAGCAAAAAGGGTGAGTGAGAAAGCATAGGTGACAGCTGTTAGTCGTTTCTTCATACGGGGTGGTTAATACATCCACTGGTAAATTGAACAGTTAAATCCAAAGGCTAAAATGCATCTGTTTGGGAAGTCATAACACTACGCCCTCATGAGCTGTTGATACTTGATTATGAACCCAGGTAGAGAGAATGATTTTAATGGAGCAGTTGTGGGAGAAAGTGATGGGACCCTTCTTCATCGGGAGGGTATGTGGACTTGACAGGAATGGCTGCAGGCAAATTTCACCTCTCTCGTAATTTTGCCTCCAACCAGCTCTGTGTTCTGTCCATTCACTCAGGACTGTGAGCAGCACATAAATATTCAATACTCAACAATAGGAGGAGGCAAATTTATGTAGAAGAAAGTGACTTGGGGCCACAAACCTTTGGGAAAATCAGCCAGGCAAGAGACAGCTCAGTTCATTTGTTCCCATTAGCCGTTTATAGGAAATACGGCAATTGCTTTGCTGGAGGAGAGAAAGGGCTGTTTCCTGAGTGTCAACCTTCAGTGGAAAAAGCAGACGTAGTGCTGTGGCAGCCAGGAGCCTGGGGTTGGGCATCTGAAGGAAAGGAAAGCTGAAGAGGTACTGAGGTGCAGATTTTAGAAGGGGATGTTTTAGGAAAGAGCAGGAGGATGGAAGGTGACCGCTCCCAGAGATTTATGTTTATCTTTGGTGTTACTAAGCAAGCAGGAGGCCTGAAGAGGGAAGTTAAGCCAGGCCAGAGTGGCTGAGACAGGGTCAGAACTATTACATTGAATTAAAAACTGGATCAATCAATAATCCTGTTCTTCTCCTAAGCCCGGAAATGTATTTGCATATAAGAGGGGTGGGGACCCTCTTGGAAAATATTTTGAATTCAAATGTTGGAGCTCATGTATTGAAGATGAGATTGTGGGAATGCATTTTGAGTGATTTGAGAGTTCATTAAAGGTTTGTTTTTTTAAACTCTAATTCCGTGGCAGATTATCATTAAAAGTTAAATTCATTTCTGCCCTCTGAGATTTTGGTAGAAACTAATACACCAAAGGAAAAAAAAATCTGGGCAAGGGTCCTTTTTGAAAAGTCATTGTTCCCCACACCTGGGTATCCAAATGTAGTCTCCCCTATTTTGTTACAGTGCTTCTTCATCCTGGCTGTGTAGGGGAGAGACCTGGAGACTTTGGAAAACTACTGCTGGCTGGGTGCCCCCTGCAGAGAGGTCCCGGATTGGGCCTCTGCTGCTTTGTTCTTTGTTCCTCGGCTGTTTACCTCTCTCAGATGATTCTCACACATAGTCATGGCTGTAAGCTGATGAACCAGAGGCTGAGAAAGGAAAACATTAGTAGTGCAGCTCCTGGATTCCTGGGCCTTGGGCCCTGTTGACACAGGGACCAATGAGGCCACCCATGGTCAGTGACAGGGGAAGGACACTGCAGATGCTGGGCCCATCTTTGATCGAGAAGAAATGTTCACAAGGCACTGGAGGGATAACTGGAGGTACACAGTGAAGGGTGGGGACATTCTACAGTCCTAGGACTTTAGTGAAGATAAAGAACAAGGGAGAAGCAAGCCTCAAATTCTGGCATCGCTGTTGGAATGAAACCTCCCCTGCCTACCTGAGCTTGTGTGCTGTCTTTCCAAAGAATGTTCTCTAGTAGGTGAATCACAGGCCGGCGGAGAGGTAGGTAGGTGTGTAAGGAATTTTGTCCTAGAAAACAGGAAACTCACTATGGCACAGGCAACGTGCCTTAAGCCAATGGCTTGTTTGGGGGAAGCTCTGACTAAAGGATTTCTTGACTTTGAATATTCTTAGTTGAGTTATTATTTTCTCTCTCTAATTTGAGTCTCATGCACATAACCTTCATGGTAATCAAATTTGACATGATATACGTATATACGTATTTATTTGTGTGCATGTATATATGATTGCATTTTCTTCTCTTACATCCAGGCTGCACACAGTGACCGCGGTCAGGAAATCGTCTGCTGTGCTGGAAATCCATCCAGAGGTGTGAAGATGGCCACGGCGTCACTCACGGACACATGTATTCACTCGTTTGCTCTTTACTGCTGTTAACATTTGGTTGTGGCCACACTTTTCTCTTTATATTATATTTTTATATTTTGTACACTTTTCCTCAAGCCGGGGTTTGCTGGGAGATTCCTATAGCCAAGTGAAATTAGATTATAGGATGCTACTGTAAGGGGTTATTGGGACGAGCATCCCTGGAACTTTCTTTTCTTGTACTTAAAATCCTATTGTGATGCCAAATAGCATTAAGTCTGAGATATTAAGAAAAATGTTGAAAGATATTATTTATTAGGGAGTTATTTAATTTTATCACAAGGTTGTCATTATTGTTAATGTAGAGTTGAGGGGCAGATTCTGGGGTTCGTGTAGGTGGGGGGTCATGTGTGTTGGGCCAGGACTCTGGCCGATGCTTCTAATCCTCACAGCCATCCCCCTTTCCTGCTAACGGAGGGTTACACTCTAATGACAATGATTCTGTAAGGGATTCCTCTGGGGAAATCAGTTTTATCTTAAAACCCTAAATGGAAAACTCTCTTGTATCTCTGAATTTGAGGACAAAAAATAATGCCTACTGATAATTTTACCCCTGTGGGTTCTTCTTATTAAGTTCTAATTACTAATATCGTGGATGTAATAGGGCATTACAAGTTGTAATTGCTTAAGGAATGAATTTAGTGACAATAGCTATCTGTAAGTATTTGTTTTCTTTTTGTTAACTTTGTTCTTTCTTTTGTTCATTCTTTTTTTTTGTTGTTGTTTCCAACAAATGCCTTTTGAGGTTTACAGGTAAAGAGAAGCAGGGGTAAATGGAAGGGAACCATCTTCCAGACAATATGATTTAAAAGTCTGCCCAGATTAGTTAGCCGGAAAGCAAACTGAGGTTGAACTGAACTTACAATGTGGTTCGTTCCTTAAGGAGCGAGCAATCTTGTTTTAAAAAAAATGATTTTTCAAAAAAAATATATCCTTACCCTTCAAAAGCTGAGGAAAGGCAAGGATGAAAGGGGAATGCATGTAAATACAAGGTCTGCACAGGCCCTGCACTCAGTGTCATTTGATCTCTCCATATCTGATGAGCAGGGCCATGTACATTGCAGGCCTGGGCAGGTACCTTCATGCTCCCCAGTCTACCTACCTGCCCGCCCTTCCATTACGAGCAGTCAGCTTTCCACGTCAGTCTGATTCTGCCTTTCTGGTTCTTGCTAGTGAGAACAGTGGAAAAGGGAAGAAAGTGGCCTCTCTCATGCCGCTGAGCCTCTCTTTTCCTTTTCTCCACTCCTTCCACTTGAAGATTTATAGAGAATCGGACCCTCTTTTACTTTTCTTGAAAGAGGGGGGGTAAAGGGGTGAACAATGAGTTGGTGTGTGTCATTGGGGTTAGATAAATGATAAATAACTGAATAGATGTCACAAACATGCTGTATGTTTAAAGTAAAAGAATGACAACTCTGCTCAGGGCTTAGAGTGCTTATCGAAGCCTGGAGAATAAAAAGAAGAATTGTCATCAGAACGGGACTTTTAGGCAGATGTATAACTTAGGTGTGAAAGAGTGTGGTATCTCAGGTGGAGGGGGACACAGGCTTAAAGCGCCACTGCTCTATGCCCTTTAGCAAGCTTGTAAAATGGGGATAGTGACAATGGTATCACTGGTCGTGGTTGCACTTAGATGAGATGACGTCCACCAAGTCACTCATCACCATGCCTGTAACAGGAAGATGCTCCTGCATAGTAGCAATTGCTGTTACTATTAGTCAAGTGGATGGTGATGTCAGAAGTGAGGCTGGGAACGGTTAGTCCAGCAAGGGACAGATCGTACCCCAGGGGCCTCGATGTTTATATAGTTACACGAATTTTACCCTGAAGGTGACAGGGAAACCAGTCTGGGGCAGTGTGGAGGGTGGGCTGTCTGGGTGGGAATGAGGATTAAGATGAGAGTGTAGCAGACCAGTTAGGGAGCCTTATTAAAAAAAAAAATCAACTGTAATTTATGAGAGCTTGAATTCAAATGGCAATAGAAATGGAGATGAGAATTTAGATTTCAAGTATTTAAAAAGTAGGAATTCTTGGCAATTGATGACATGGAGGCAGGAGAGTCCAGAATGACTTGGGGGTATCTGCTTAGGAAATAGTGTGGATAATGGCGTGTAGAGAAGAGAAAGTGCAGGAGAGGGAGTGGGCTGGGGAAAGAAAAGGAATTGAATTTGACTTGTGATGAGTGCGGAGCGTTTGCAATGTAAGTGAAGATATTCAGAATAAGCAGTTAAAAATAATCTAAAATTATACTCAGTGATATGGTGATTATAGAATTAGGGAGTGAAGCAGGTAGGAAGTGAATGTTAGGTGAAAAAGTACTTTGGAAAAGGTTTCCAAAGATTTCTGAAGGCAGCGAAGTGAAGGAGTTTTGTTGTAGTGGAAGCTGGAGGTGATCAGAGGACAGAAGCACGGTCGAGTGCGTGTAGACTTGTCCACAGGCTGGAATTTAAGATGAGCATTGTACAGAAGTCCCTCAAGGTAGCGATACTCGCCCATTTAACTGTGTAACTAGAATGTGGTCTTTAATACAGCTGGAAAAAAATCACCTACATGAAAGGATTAGTATAGTGAGGAGGGCAAAAAGAGCTTTGAGGGGATCGTAGAGTTATTTCTGCTATCAAGTTGAAAGATATGCTTTCAACTCTTTGTGCTCTGGTTCTACTTTTTTTTAAAATTAATGCTCTGAGAGCTGGAGATACCAGAATTATTACCAGGGTTGATGCAGAGAGCAGGGTGGCTCTTGGGAGAGGCTGGAGGGAGAAAGGAAGGAGCCGCTTCGATGGTTGGCTCCTGTACACCAGGCTGGCAGTTTGCCTTCCCCAGGGACTTCCAATGATTTGAGAAAATCTGTGAAGTTCACAGATACTTTAACAGATTCGATTTTACCTTATAAAAAATATTTTGTGTTTCTTGGGGTAGAGTGTGAGAAAGGCTAAAATTCTAGAGCTGGTCCTGTGCCTGTTCTCATTTGGGTTCTCATCACTGGCTGAGGGCCTGACACGTGAAAGGTCTCTCGGAAATTTAATGGTTAAAATCAGTAAGTAACTATCATATTATGTTTTGAGGAATGTTTGGAAGTATGCAATAGAGCGTTAAATCAAGAATATGAAATTCTAGATCCCTGCACCTCCATGTAAATATAGCCTGTTCTATTAATAAATTAATGAATACATGAATTTATAAAATAGGGATAGTGAGGAGAAATGCCCTACCAACTTGGAAAGCTGAATTTAAAGAATCATCATGTAATCTAAGTATATTTTAATTTTTGCTGAGTGGAATGAGGCGTTAGGAATATATTTCATAGTCAACCCCGTTGTTTTTGCTTTTAAAATGCAGTTGTCTTATGAATCGAGCATTCTGCCTATTTAGAAATGAAATGGTAAATAAGAATTTAAACCTCATTCAATTTTTCCTGGAAAACATTCTGTTGCCTTTAATGGCCTTTAGCAACATGAACCACAAATCCGTGCAAATAAGGGAGAAAAGACGAAAGAGGGGATAGAGAGAAGGAAAGAGAGTGAGCTGATGATTGGGCTGTGCAGGGATCAGTGATGTCGATATAATGAAATGTTTCAAGGTTGCCAAGACATCAGAGGACATTAGATACAGGATGAAGATATATGTTATTACAGGAAAAGGTTAATGAAAGTAGCATTGGCCTTTGATTCAAATAAATAATTTTTGCCCTCATTGTCACAGCATTGGCCCTTCTTTACTTCTGTGAAAATGGGACAAAAGGCAGGACACATAAGACCCATAGGAAATTTGGCAAGAAACACATTCAAGGGCAAGGTCTCAGTCAGTCCAGACAGCCCAAAACCTCAATCCCTTAGAGTATGCCACACAGCAAAACCCCCGGGCACTACTGTGACCTTGAATCACTTTTTATTTATTTATTTATCTTGGCTCAGTGCCTATAGCTCAACCGGCTAAGGCACCAGCCACGTACACCTAAGGTGGCAGGCTCGAATCCCCAGCCCGGACCCGCCAAACATCAATGACAGCTGCAACCAAAAAATGGCCGGGCGTTGTGGCGGGCGCCT
>CAUYTI010036373.1:0-20009 GCA_963575145.1 Galago senegalensis | reverse complement strand
TTGGTTTAGTAGCACAATGTTTTATTTTATTCCTATAGTAAATAGCTATCTAAGAGAGGGCATTTCAGTTCTCTTGGACAGTAATTTGCACATTGCTTGGTATGGCAGCGAGGACTGTGACAGAAATCCACAAAGAAGTCGGCACAGTTCTTTGACCCAAACCCTTAAAAAATTAAATATTATCTCAGAATGAATATTTTGGCTGCATGGAGATTAGCAAAATCACAAACTTCATGCTATTAGATTAAAATCACTATTTTAGAGCTTTATGAACATTTTATAAAAGTTTAATCTTTTTGAAGTTAAATATTAGCATTTTACTTTTGTTATCCTCTGTGAGTTTGGCAATACCTTAAACAAAAGAAAAAGTGCTTCCGTCTCTACAGTGTCTAGAGAGAAACTTCATTGTCAATTGACTTGTACTCCTGTAAGTTTTGAAAAGACTAGAAATGAGAAAAGAGATTATCTTTAGTTTTATTAAGTTAATTGAAAAAGTCAATCAGTAACTACGGGTACAATTCAAATAACAATTTAGTTTTGATATCTAGGTAGTAAATCTAGTGTATTTTTTGCATCTTTGAAAATACATTTGTAGATTTATTTTGAGAGTATTAACATTTATGCATGACTATGATAGTAAAAAATTCTGCCAAATATACACTGGGAATACCCATTTATTGAGCAATACTCTGGGTTGTGTAAAATGGGTGGTGGTATCCTGTAATCACCAATAGAGTCTTCTCTCTAAAAAGTCACACTGAATGTTCTGTACATATCAATTTTATAAGTATCACTCATAAAGCATTATAAACTTTATCATAAAAAAAGAAAATACACAACAAACTTAATACCACTTACATTAACACTTTAAAACAATAAAATACTTAGGTATAAATTTCACAAATTATAAGAAAAGCTAAATAAATGAACAGATATTCCATGTTCAGGGATAGAAAGACTGAATATTGTCAAGATGTTTGTTCTTCCTCACTTGATACAGACCTGATGAAATCCCAGTGAAAATCCCAGCAAATTATCTTATGGGTATTGACAAACTGATTCTAAAGTTTATAGAGAGAGGCAAAAGATCCAGGATTCAGAAACAATATTGAAGGAGAACAAAGTTGGAAGACCAACACTACTTGACTTCAAGACTATGAGGAAAGGTACAGCAATCAAGACAATGTGATATGGACAAAAGACAAATAGATCATTATAGCAGAATAGAGGGCTTTGAAATAGACCCACATAGACATAGTCAGTTGATCTTTGACAAAGGAGGAAAGGCAGCACAATGGAACAAAGATAGTCTTTTCAACAAATGGTGCTAAAACAATTATACATCTACCAACAATAACAACGACAAGAATCTAGTCACAGACCTTACACCCTTCACAAAAATTAACTCATGATGAATCACAGACCTAAATCTAAAGCTCAAAACTATAAAACTCCTAGAAGATAATATAGGAGTAAATGTAGATGACCTTGGAAGACAAGGACAAACAGGGGGAGCACACAGGATCATAGGATAGTAAAATGGTGAATATATGTCATTTCACGCTTGTCCAAACTCAGAATACACAACATTAAAAGTGGATTCTAACGTAAACTATGGACTTTGGGTGTCAATGTAGATCCATCAGTTGTAGCAAATGCCCTGTTCTGGTGGGGGATGTTGATGATTTAGAGAGGTCATGCTTGTGTAGGGGCAAGAGGAACATGGGAAATCTCTATATGTATCTTTTGCTCAATTTTGCTATGAACCTAAAGCTGCTCTTCAAAATAAAGTCTATTAATTTAAAAAATATAGTAATTAAGAAAGTATGAGAGTAAGTCAGGAAGAGATCAATGAACAAAGGGAATAGATCAGAAAGTCCAGAAATATCACTAACACATATGTATGGAAATTTGGCATTGACAAAGGCAGCAACGCAAATCAGCAGAAGAGGGATCAATCATTCAATTCAATGGTGATACCAGACAGGTGGTTTTTCATATGGGAAATTGAATTCTTACTTCACACTTCACACAAAAAATCAATTCCAGACAGATTAAAGACATAAAGACATAAATGTAAAAGGAACTATAGAACTTACAGAAAAAATAATATCCTATGACCTCAGACTAGGGAGAAAATTTTAAATTCTCCCAAGAATTTTTAAATTCTTTGAAAAATTCAAAATCATATAGGAAAATATTGGTCACAGAGACTTTATTAAAATGTACTGTTTCTTGAGGCCTTGGCTTGGAATTGGCACACCTTGGCTTCCACATATTTCATTGGCCAAAGTAAAGCCTCTGCCTAAGGGCTGGGTACTGACTCCACCTGTGCATGGGAGTGGCTGCAAGGTCACATGACTAAGCCTATAGAAGGGTGAAGAACTGGGCTGCTTTGCCATCCATTTTCCATGCCCCAGGCTGGTAATCAGAGAAGACCCATAAGATGGCCAAAGTTGAGCATATCTGATCAAGGTAGTGGAAAAAGAACAGTAGATGTCTGGGAAAAAACTAGGAAAAACGAATGACTGAGATGTGCACACAAATAGCTCTACAGAACCCTAGGTGGCTTGGGGGTTCCATAGCCTGTGTTTATAGCAAAAGGCTCAGGGATCTGTAACCCACAGAGTGGAGTCTAGGGATCCCCATTTAAGCTGAAAGAGATTTATCACCATAGCACTGACCTTACTGATGTACCTATGTCTGGTTTATTCCCAACTCTTTCCAAAAGTGACTGAAACCAAAACGGGACTGCACACTCAGTGAAAGAGAGCAATGAAGACAAACATTTCAATAGTTTGCACCCATTCTGGGTTGGCTGGCTTCTGTCTCCCTGTCTCCCTTCCAGTCTGAGCACATAGGGCATAGGAGGATCCTAAGAAGGGAACAGAGCCAGTGCCAGCTGGCACCCAGGTGGCCAGGACACAGGTGGGCACTGCAGAGAAACCTGAGCTTGATATTCATGGTCACAAGGAAACCCCAGGAGACGTGTTATCTCTGAGCAGTTGGTCTGCAGAGATGAACTTTCTGGAATTAAACACAGTGGGGATTTATCTCTGAGAACTTTGAGGACAGAGTGTTCATTAATCATTTTCTGCAGCAGTGCTACTGGGCACAGGGCACATCTGGCCCAGATGTGGATCTGATCTGCCTGCAGAGGCCTGCCTTGTCTGGTGAGAGACTCTGGAGGTGTGCAGGGGGGTTGGGGAGATGCAGAGCCTTTGGTGGAAACTGTCCAAAGGGCTTTCCTGAGGCAGCCAAGGGGCTCCTGTGCCGGGTATCCTGGGGGCAGTGTGCATTCTCATCTCTATAAAGCTCTGGGGGTCTCAGGGGTAATTTGGAGACTTGAGCATTTTGCTCATCCTGCAGCTTCCATAACAAATCCAACTAGTCCCCCAGACCAGAGACTGAGAAGTCGGCCTCAGTGACCACAAAGCACCTCCATCTGGTCTTCCCCAGGCACCAAGTCCCCCAGGACCACTGCTCCTGTCCATTCACTCACTCTGCCTACTGTTATCTCCTGGCAAGATGCCACCCAGTGGTGGAACCTGGTTGCTTGCGGACTCCTCACTGGTTAGCACCTGGATCCTCTCTCCAGGACCAACAGTGAGCTTCTCAATGGCGGTATGATTGGCTTCCTGCCTGTAAAACTTTCTATTACTTGCTGGATCAAGTTTCTTTCTGAACCAGGAAGTTGAGGCTCTGTGGAGTTCTTCAGATACAGCTGTGACCACATGTCTTACTCCACAGGCCTTAACCTGTCCTGAACCATCCAGGTCCCTGAGGGCATACCAGATGGGCCTTCATGTTCCTGTCCTCACTGCCCCCAGGATCTTGTGCAGCTATCTCTTCCAATTTAATCTCTAAGAGTTGAAGTGACACTACCTTTAGGAAGCCTTCCTGGAGGCATGAAGCAGAGTTGACATCCCCATCCTGGCTTTCGGCTGCAACAAGCAACTGGTGAGCCCCCAAACCACACAGCAATCCGCCAACCTGCCCTGGTCTGAACTCTTTCCTCCACCTCTGGTGTAAATTCAGGGTCACCTGGGAAAGAGTTTCCCGACCTAATCAACCAGGCCTCTTCCTTGTTTCTGCCCCACCAAGAAGAAAGAGCTGAGGCCCAGGGTGCCAATCTTCCCACCCCACACTGCCCCATCCCCGGACTATAAACCTGATGGGCACAGGGAAGGGTGGGAGGGGCCTGCAGCACATGGGAAAAAGGTCAGAGGGTGGGGACCTGTGGGGCTGCAGGAAGAGAAGGGCGCAGGAAGAAGACACCTGCCTAGACTGGAGGGAGGCTGTCCTCCCAGAAAAGGAGGGGCTTCTCCCAGCTCTACCCAGATTCACCTACTCTCAGGCCAGCCTTGAGTGGGCCGAGGCCTTTACAGAGGTCCCTTACTCCTCCTGCCATCCTGGCCCTGGCAGGGACAATACCAGGCCATCCATCCTTGCAGGTGAATCATGTGGCCATGGAAGGCATAGGCACCCCAGGGCCCCAGACCAGAACCGAGGACCTGGCCAGGACTCCCACTGTTCTGTGCAGGAGGTCTGAAGAGGTTCACCGCTGTCACCTCTCAAGCACAGTAACCATGATGGTGAGGGGCCCTGCCGCTAATTGAATTCTCCCAGAGGCTGAGAGGTGTTTCTCAAGCATTGCCCACTAAGCCACTGATGATGAGCTGTGATGTTTCAGCCACAAATTCCTGGCACCCTCCGGCCAGGACATTAGCACGTTCCTTATGGCTCAGTCTCGTCTGGGGTTCCATTAAACCGAGCTTACAATTAAGGAAATGTGATCAGAAAATTAGCTGATGTGTGAAACCGGAGCCTCAGTACAGTTACAAAAGACAGTGTCTTCCGAGCCCTGATTAGCCCACTCAGCCTGACACGAGGTTAAGCCAAAGAACGCCCAGATTAATCCAGATTGACAATTATGACGATTTTTTTCTCCAGCGTTAAGCCTGTTGCTGAATTTCTCCCATGGCTCCCTGCCAGGAAGGTATTGTGTTCTGAGACTAAAATACTTTTCATTTTTTCTACAATTTCCATTTAAAAAGTTCCAAATGTTCAGCCATATGATGTGAAACTTAACTTCAAGAAAATCCTATGGGGGTTTTGATGGTGGAGAAAATGTGGGGGTCTGATCCTTGACCCCCAAACCAAGGGAGGATAAAGTTTCAAGGCTTTCTTCTGGCCTTGGCTCTTCTCCGCCCAGCCCTAAGGAGACAAGTGAGCTGGATCCCCGAGGAAGATGGGGAGCCTTTTGTGGGGCATAATCCACCAAGACCCCTGGCCCTGGAAACTCGTCCCCAGTGTATGGGTTTTCCAGGGCCATACGGTGAAGTCCGAGGAAGCCCAGAGACCTGGCTGCCAAGATTTGTCTCTGCCAGCCTCAATGTCCTAGGTTTCCTTAGCTCAAATTAAACTCAGTAAATAATCATGCTCGATACTATTCTAGAAGCATAATTAACTTATGTAAACCACATAAAAACCTCCACCAGGGAAAGCTCTTGTTTCCATTTTATATATGTGTAGACTGAGTCCAGAGGGCATAATAATACCATCAGACTCCAGGGTGAGCAAGCAGAAGAGACCAAATTTGAGCCCATGTTATGTGAACCTAGTGCTCTGAGTGACCAGGTCCTGCAGATGTCAGCTGTGATAGGAGAGGCTGCCCCAGATCCCTGGGTAGCCCTGCCAGCTGGGCTGCTGACTTTCCCTAGGTAAGTATGTTGAGCTCATCTGAGCTCTGCAAAAATAAGAAGGTGAACACCAAAATGGAGATCTGAGGGTCAGTATTGGTCCTGTGACCCCTCTAGGACAGTGCAGCCACTTCTGCCGTCCATTCCCTGGCCAAGCCATGAAGAATGCGTTCAAAGCATAGCCACAACCTGTCCAAAACTGATCACATAGGATTGTAGTTATCAATCTATAAACATGCTTGTTGTACATTCTTAGCTTTTACAAACTAAGCAGCACCAAACAGTACATCTTCACACTGTATATTATACGGGAGTCAGCCAAAGGCCCAGGAAAGTCATGGACCATGAGGCCTCATCAATTACCGCATGCTCAACCATTATCAATTGTATCAATTTCTGTGCCTGACACAGAGCCTAGCCCAGAAGGTTCTCAGTGTGCCATGGGGGAGTCAACAAACGGATAAATGAAGCCAGTATGAACCAGAAGCTGCAGGGAACATAGTGTGGTCTGTGGCCTGCATCTGCCTTCTGCACCTTGGGGTTCTCAGAGTCTGACCCTGGAAGGAATCGACACTTGCTGGGTGAACAAACAAGAGTTGAGCAGGGTGGGTTTAATTTCCATTGTAATTTGTCCTTGGGGCTTTCTTTTGTGTACAACACAGGTGACAGCGTTTGTAATAACAATGGAGACAAAAAGGAAGTGATAGGAAGTGACTATGCCACAAGGTCCTTCTACCAGAACCCCTTAGCCCCTGTGTCCTAAGTGAGCTGAAGTAGCAGCAAGAAATCCCAGCAGCATATGGCCTTGACCCTGTCACTCAGAGAAGTAGCTCATTCCCAAGCAGTGTTGTCATCAACCTACCTCCAGCCCTAGGCCCTGGAGCTCAGCTGGTGAAACCACAAAGACCTGGCTGGGTTTGGGCTCTTCTCCCCAGGGACTTGTCCTGCAGGATTGTGCAGGAGCACCCCACATAGCACCCCCCCCCCCAGGCTCCCCTCTGCTTCTCATACCAGTCTGAGGCCCAGGGGACTCCCTGGACTAGCAGCTCCTCTTCCAGCCAGGCTCCAGGTCAGCCCTCTGTAGATCACTCAGACTCAAGCCAGTCTTTCCCCCCAAATGTCTCTCCCACTAATTCAGACCAGGCTGAGCTGTTGAACTCTATCTGGGAGCCCCAAAGAGTCACGGGTGCAATGCATCAAACAAGAAGCACGTTTCCAGTGCTCAGCCCCTAACAGACAAATGGAATTCTAGACTCTCTGGGGGTAGAAAAGCTCTTACAAGGCATCCTGCCTAGCCATCCCCATCCCTACCATCACCACCACTATCCAGGGCCTGGAGTTCCCCCACATAACTGACAAGAGTGCACACAACACCCAGCCTCTTACCGCCCCGCCCCCCAGGGATGGGGAGCTCACTACCTCACTGAATGACTTGCTTTTTCTACCATGAACTGTGTTTTCCTGGCAGTCCCCAGTGTTACCATCAGGGCAATGCAGAGTGTGTGAATCCCTTTTCCTGAGGCTCTGTTGTCTGCTCTGCTAGGTGTTTCACATCCCAGTCCCTACTGTGGCCTCACACTGTGGCCTCACTCTGTGTCCTAGAACCACCACAGGCACTACGAATAACTCTCACTTTCAAAGCAACTTCAAGGTACCCAGTGGAGTAGGTGAACTTCCCCTCAATGGGGATGACAGGCCCTATCCAGCACTGAACCGGAGCCAAAGCGTGCACGGCTTTCCCAGCTGCCCTTCATCACGGCTACACCCACAGCGTCCTGCTGCAGCCCCAGAAGGAAGCTCAGAGGTGAGCTCTATTATGCCCATTGCACAGGTGAGGAAATGAAGGCTCAGAAAGGCCAAGGGGTGGCCCAAGGCCACACTACTGTAGGCAACAGACCCAGGTCTGCACCTCCTCTGAACAGAAGGGTGAGTGGCTTATGCCACCACACACAGCAGCCAGTGCATCCGACTATGACAGCTGCTTTGACTCCCTGACTCCCACAGCCAGGAGCTGCATCCCAGTGCTGGTAGGATTTTTTTCTGCCATGTTCAGAGGGAGTCATGCTTGACAACTCCCTCTGCCCAGGGCTGCTGGGAGTTGGTGGAAAAACACCCCAGCTCCCACATCACTGGGATGACTCTGGGGCTCTTGCTCTACACATGCCCACATACCTCCCCAAGGGGTTAAGCTGCAGGTGCCTGTTGAGGAAGCTTGTCTAATTCCTTCCCCTCCCAGCCTGCATCCCAGCCACAACCATATTTCCTGGAATCACAACCCAGACAAGTACTTGTCCATGAGTTCTTGTCTCAGATCTATTTCTGGGGAGCCCAGACTAAGACACCAAACACCTGAGATTTGAATACTCAAGGACCCCTGAGGGAGGCTTCCTTGGAGGTCATAAGCCCCTGTGAGGTATTTATGTCTGTTTGTTTGTTTGTTTGTTTTGTAGATACAGAGTCTCACTTTATCACCCTTGGTAGAGTACCCTGTCATCACACAGCTCACAGCAACCTCCAACTCCTGGGCTTAGGTGATTCTCTTGCCTCAGCCTCCTGAGCAGCTGGAACTACAGGTGCCTGCCACAATGCCCAGTTTTTTTTTTGTTGTTGTTGTTGTTGTTGCAGTTTGGCCAGGGCCAGGTTTGAACCTGCCACCCTTGGTATATGGGGCCGGCACCCTACCCACTGAGCCACAGGTGCCACCCTTTATTGTTGTGTCTGTACTTCCATACTCAGAAACCACTTGGGGGTCTTATTCAACTTCTAGAAATGCAAAGAAATTTACCAAAAAGAGTCTGGGGATGGAGGTGATAAAGATTTAGTTGGACACAGCTGATTCTAAGGACACCTCAAGGTGGAATTAAAACAATAATGAAGTAGTAGCAGCGCTTCATCGGTGTTACAGACACCCACTGATCCTGGGTATTGGTGTCTCTGACTTATCATGCCCTGTGCGACTCAAGTTTGGAATATCCCCTGGCTCTGGGTTTGGGCTCTTCCCCTCCCACTGGGACCAGATAGAAAAAGCCTAGGGCAGGGATCTGCTCTGAGAAGCTCCAGGAAGTGGAATTGTGAGCATAGGGAAGGGTTGGGGGAGTCCAGGTAGACCCAGACTCCAGGCTCTCTGGGCCTCCCCAAGCCTCAGTTTCCCTTAGGGGTTTCCAGGAGAGCTGTGATGCTCAGTCATGGGCAGTGGTGGCCATCAGGAGCTGGGCAGAGAAGTGGATATGGACTTGGAGCCAAATGAGGTGGTCTTCGACATGAACCAGGAAGGCCCAGAGCTGGAAATGGGGCCTGGACAGACCGAGGTGAACTGGAAGGCTCTGGTAAAACTCCGAATCGTGTCTGTCTGAATGGATGCTCAGTCCCCACTGGTGCGGGTGCTCTGGGTTCATGCAGACAAGGGCTAGAGCGGTCAGGAAAGCCATGCTGCACACATCTGCTCCATGATTGCCCTTGTGCTTTGGGCAGAGCTAATGGGCCAAATGCTGCAGACTCCCAATGTCATTCATTCATTTGTTTAGCTATAATAAGCACCTACTATGTGCCTACTATGCACCAGGCATGGTGCCCACACAGGCCCAGTCAGCGCCCTGCCTTGTCCTCTCAGCTGACACTTCCCCAGGAGCATCTGCCATAAAGGATTAAGAAGTTGCCTTAGGAAGCCCTGGCTTTGTTTGGGAATTTTCCCCCAGCTGAGAAGGAGAGGCCAAAGAAGGAAAGAATGACCAATTATACGCTGTGTTGTCTTCAGATGAAAGGCCCTTTTTGTGGTCCTCCTCCATGTCCTGTTTGGGCTGTCAACAGCAATTTGACGAGGAATGTTGCTCGGCCTGACCTGTTTTTTCAAGATGGTAACCTATATTGTGTATCATCTCAGCCCAGGAGATAGCCGCCAGCACCCTCCTCAGCACAGCCCCCCAGTTGAACTTCACCTTTAAAACCAGGAAAATTGATTGGAAAGAAATTCAGGGAACTCTTCCACTAATGATATTTTGAGTTCAGGAACGGGGGGTGGGGGAATTAAAGTGGCTTTAATCTGATTCTCAACATGGATTGCAGTGGTGAATGGTCAATTGTTACTAAATTCTAATTGGTTCTGGGTCACTCCCTTTGAAATAGTGGCTGCGTTCTGTTCATTTTTTCAATTAAATCTTAACAATTCACATCTGACAAAACTCAAAAATCTTGTCAAAAATTGTTCAGATTTGTATAGTAAGAATGTGCAAGAAGCAAGATGGAGCTTGGATTGGAGGAAACTTTTATACAGAGGAACAATTTAAGAGCTAATTATAAGAATGCTGATTTTATTGTTTCCAGACTCACCTCTTTATACTACACAGAATGAATCTTTCTCATCAGTGTACAAAAAAATATTTTGGAGGAAATCATAAAAGACCACAAATGTCTTTGCCTAAGTGATGATTGTTCTCCGGATTTAGAAATTCAAGCCCTTTTCACATCTCATCTCTCCTTGTGAGGAAGTTTTGTTTTATTCCCTAAGGTGAAACAGGAGATGGCTTGATGTAGAAAAAAACAGGGGCTTTGCAGCAAGTGGACTTGGGTTAAAAGCTGGTCTCTAATCCTGAAAAGCTGGCTGATAACTACTGTAGGGGAATTATCTAAGCCTCAGTCTTCTCATTTGTAAAATGGGGGCATTGTTCTCTAGATTTGCGATCTTAATGACGTATTGCCTGGCACCAGAAAGTGCTCCATAAACAGGATTTGTCTTTCAAATCATAGAATTTTGTATGGTTCAGTGCCAAGATTTTTATGGCTTCATCTGTTTTACATACCGTGTTTCCCCGAAAATAAGACAGTGTCTTATATTTATTTTTTCCCAAGAAGACACACGAGGGCTTATTTTCAGGGGATGTCTTATTTTTATTAAGTATAATACGACAATCTACATTTATTTAAATACAGTTAAGTCATCTTCTTCTGGAACCTGACAGGGGGAGCCAACCTTGTTGGTGGGGCTGGTGCTAGTGATGGGTTAACTCCTTTTCCCTAGCCATCAGCACATGCGCAATAGTATGCCTGCGACCTCGGTTACCACACACGCACCCACGCAGGTGCAAACAGCTCAGAGAAAGGAGCTGTGGCAGATAAAAGGTATTTCGGTCTTCCTTACCCCTCTGCCCTGAAATGCAGGGCGTGGCTATGCAGATATGCTGCATAGCCACACCCATCACTAGGTCTTATTATGGGGTAGGACTTATATTTAACAAATGCATAGAAATCCTGCTAGGGCTTATTTTTTGGGTAGGTCTTATTTTCAGGAAAACATGGTAGGAAGAAACTGCAGACCAGAGAGGGTAATGATTTTTCCTAAGTCACACAGCTAGTTAGCACTGGAGCCAGAAAGAGAGGCCAATGTTTTTTTCTCACAGATGTTTCTAGAAGCTTCTGGGTAACATTTCAGAATGTATGTATGGTTATCTGGAGCTCATTTCTGGCTTCTCAAAGTGTGGCACCACCAGGGAGACCTCAGGCCTTAGCCCAGACAGACTGAGGCATAGTCTGCAGGTTCCCAGAATGTGAATTGAAGGAGGCATTCATCAGACTCTGAGCACCTGAACATTGGAACTTCTGCTAATTCCAAGATGGCCCTGTGTCCCCTCTGCTACCAGTGGACCTGGTCCTTGTGTGGGAAGGTGGGGTAGCCCCAGAGGTTGGGGAAAACAGGGCCTCTGGGAACTAGGCCAGCAGGGGGCATACTCCTGGCCATGGTCCTTTCCGTGTCCTAGCTTGGTGGCCTGCTCTGCTTAGCTCTCCTTGCTGCTGCTCTGAGCCTCATCACACAGACCCCCGTTCAGCTTGTGGCTGGCTTCCTCTGCACAGAAGTTATATCCCTTTGCCTGCCAGGGTGCCAAAGGCGTTTCCATGCTCTCTTATCTGCCCTCTTCCAGGGGCTGGGGCTTGGTGTGCAGCTACCCCACCACTCAGCGCTTCTGTTGGATAACCCTGGCGATGTACCTGGTGGCTCAGGTTGTTCTCAGGTGGTAACCAGCTGGTCCTACACCCTTCCCTGCTTGTGGGGCCAGGGTGGACACACTGTGATTAACTGCAGTCCACAGTTTATACGGGCGTCCCCTCTTAGGGATGCACACTCTGTGGGCTTTGACAAAGGTATAACAACATGACCCACCACTGCAGTGTCACACAGAGCAGTGTCACTGACCTAAAAGTTTTTTGTGCTCCGCCTAGCCCCGAAATCAATTTTTGGCACTTGGCTCCTGTCTCCATCTCTGCTCCTGGGGCGGGAGCAAATCCGGTAAGTCCCTGTGGCCCCCTGCAGAGTAGGGGTGGAGGACACCACATGCCAGGGCAGGGGCTCACTGGCAGATCAGTGGGGACTTAGGAGCTAGTGGTTTCACTGGCTGCTGTGTGGAGGCCTGGGGGGAGGAGCAGGTGTGGGAGGATGAAGCAGAGAGACAGGTGGGGTGGGGTAGGGAGATGACACCTGTACACTGGAAGTGTCAGGAAAGGAAGGGGCAGGACCTGGGAGTGGGGTGTGGGCAGAAGGGGATGGATGTGTCAGTCCACTCTGCAGGGTTTACCCAGCCTCCCAGCCTTTTGACTGGTTTCAGGTCAGGTTTAAGTCCCACCTCCTCCAGAGAGTGGTCTCAACTACTGCACCATGGGCTCTGAGAGCACAACCATCCCGTAGGTTGACCGAGCCCCTTTCCACCCAGGACTTGCCTGATCTCAGCACAGTCCACCACTCTTCCAATGATGTGCAAGGACTGGTCACCCATGTCTAGAGAACCATCAGGATGCCATGAGCCGAAACTCAGAGGCTCAGGGCCCAAGCCTGCCTGGGACAAGCCACCCAATCTCTGATCTGAGCATCCTCACACCCTATGTGGAGACTTGGGCTTCTTTCTCAGAACTCAGGATATGTGTGCCAGGGTTCTCAGAGTAGCACTTGGCCAGTGAGGCTACCCTGGGCCCAGAACTGGGATACCATGACTAGGTCCAGAATGTAGGCTCCAGCAGAGGCAGCTTCAAGGGGTGACAAAAAGAAGCTGCTGCTCAAAACCCTGTACATGGACCCAGTTCAGAAACCTGGATCTACATCCACCCCCTTCACCACTCACAAAAATGTACTCAGAATGGATTGTCGACAACTGTTAACCCCCTAGGAGGTAACATAGAGGAAAATCTAAGTGACCGTGGATTTGGCAATGACTTTCAACATGCCAAAAGCGTAATCCACAAAAGAAAAACTTGATAAATTGGAGTTCATTAAAATTAAAAACTTGTGCTCTGCAGAAGACACTATTAGAGAATGAATACAAAGAACTCAAATAACCCAGCTGAAAAAAGGCAAATAAGCTTGTGAAAAGATGTTCCACAGCACGTGTCATCACGGAATTGCAAATTGAACCGAGACACCATTACACACCTATCGGAATGTCCAAAATCCAGAACATAGACAGCTCTACATGCTGGTGAAGAACAGGAGCTCTCAGTCACCACTGGTGGAGACACCAAGTCGTGTGGGCACAGGCGCCTTGGAAGACCGTTAGGCAGTTTCCTGCAAAACCCAACTTGCTATTATGTGTAATCCAGAAATTTCACTCCTTGGTATTTACTTAAATGAGCCTAAAAATTCCACACAAAAACCTGGAAATGGTATTTAGAAAAGCTTTATTTACAGTCAGCAAAAACTGGAAGCCACTGAGATATCCTTCAGTAGGTAAATGGATAAATAACCTGAGGAACTCCCACACTGTGGAAAATTATTCAGTGCCCAAAACATGTGCTATCGCACCATGAAAAGACACACAGGAAACTTAAATGCGTATTGCTAAGTGGAAGAAGCCAATATGAAAAGCCTACACAGTATAATTTCAATTAGATGATTTTCTGGAAAAAAGCAAAACTATGGAGAAAGTAAAAAGCCAGTGGTTGCGGGGGCAGGCTAGGGGCAGGGGTGAGGGTCGAATAGGCTAGGCGGAGCACAAAAAACTTTTAGGTCAGTGACACTGCTCTGTGTGACACTGCAGTGGTGGGTCATGTTGTTATACCTTTGTCAAAGCCCACAGAGTGTGCATCCCCAAGAGGGAACCCCCGTATAAACTGTGGACTGCAGTTAATCACAGTGTGTCCACGCTGGCGCGTCAGTTGTGCCACACTACGTACAGCAAGATACAGAGAGTCAGGGCATTGTGAAGGCCTGTGGCACTCTATACTTTTGCTCAACTTTTCTGTAAACCTAAAACTGCTCTAATAGTAAGGCCCATTAACTATATTTAGGGAAAACAAACAAAAAAAGCTTGGCTGCCATAGAGCTGCTGCATGAGCAGGCAGGACGTGGGTGAGGGGCACTGTTGGAAGGCTGGCCCCTCCAGGTTGCAGAGAGCCTACCCTATGCCAAGAGAAACAGTTGGAGGGGGTCAGCTTGCCCAAGGTGAGAGGTGGTGGTGGAACAGGAGGCCTGTAGCCCATAGCAGGAGACTGGGGTCAGTGACAGAGAAGGGGGTTAGGGACAGAGAAGAGGAGATTATAAGGCTGCAGGCGCATGGGTGGAAAGTCTTCCTGGAGTAGGGGTTCTATAGCTGAAACTTGAGCATGGAGAAGAGATTCACTTTCCTCAGGCCACTACCAAGGCCTCACCTTACTGTCCCCTAAAGTCTAGCACATTGCACCTGCCCCTACCCTCACCAGGCTCAGGACACACCCTCCCATCCTGCAAGTGGCACCTGCTCAGAACCCTTCAGTGGCTCCTGCTTACCCTCAGAAGAAAGTCCAGTGCCTGACCCAGCCTCCTGGCCCTTTCTTCTCTCAAGGCCAGCCACGGGAGCAAGGGCTGGATGACAGAGACCATTTCAGGTGGAATGGGCCTAGGCCATTGGATCTAACTAACAAGACGGAGCAGCCCCAGGAAGCAGGTCCTACAAGGAGCTTTTAGGATTGATCACAGACTCCTTATCCCCTATGGGGATGAAAGGGGGGCAAGTGATTCCCCCATCTACATAAGAGGAGACCAAGGTGCAGAGACAGGTGTCCTCACTGAGGATCTTGCCTTACCTACTGCTCCTTGAAGAGAGGCAGCTTAAATCCTCAGACCTCAGATTGTGTGAGAAGAGGGGTCTTTGCAGGGGGAACGAACTCCACAGGACCTGACTGAGGGGCCTCAGGACAGTGTGACCATGATATTTGCCTATCTGGGTGGTGACAAGGTTGGCCCAGACCCAGCTTTTCTCAGTCCTGGGGAGAAGGCAGGGCAGAGAGTGGGAGAGGCCAGCTGCTACAGACTGGGCTGCACCCAGAAGAGGAGGCATCCCTGGAGCACTTGGCCTTGACCCCAGGAGGCAAAGGCCACCTCTGCAGTGGCTGCAGCACTCAGCTAATCCATTATTGAGCACCTCTGCTGGTCGCCAGGCAATTATCGCCTGGGCCTCCATCATGACGCCTAATTACACTAATTGATAGGGGCGGCCACTACCGTTCCCCAACCCCTGCCCTGCTGCAGAATGGCTTCGAGCCTGAAAGCCTAGCTCCAGCCACCCTCTCTAGGGCTTTCTGGAGCATTTCTTCCTGGAGCCCAGAGTCTAGGGACAACTTGGCTAGCCCTCAATTTGGCCAGGATTTTGCTCTAGGGAAGCCTTCCTTCAGTCCATGACACTAGGTCCTCCACACATATATCTGTAAGATGGGTGAGCAGTTCTTGGCTAAGAGCAAGGATCAGGTAAATCGGGTGTGGTACGAGTGGAGTTAAGTGGTTGTTCCTTTCTGAACCTCAGGCCCTATTTTCAGGGCAGCTGGTATTGTTGAATTTGGTGATAGTTGTGAAGCACAGAGTTCCAGGGTGGTCTCAAGTGAGGGGCTCAGTAGGTCATCTTGGTGCCACAACAATGATGATGATGGTGATGATGGTGGTCATGGTGATAATGTTGGTGATGGTGATGGTAATGGTGAAGGTGGTGATGATGGTGTTGTTGTTGGTGGTGATCATGGCAATAATGATGGTGATAGTGGTAACGGTCACAGTGATCATGAAGATGATGAAGATAGTGATGATGGTGATAATTTTGATGGTAATGGTGAAGGTGATGAAGGTGGTGATGATGGTGATAATACTGGTATGGTGGGATATGGTAAGGATGGTGATGGTGGTGATGGAGATGGTGATGATAGTGATCATGGTGCTGATGGTTTTGAGTATGGTGTTGGGGGAAGATGAACTCTTTAGTGAGGGAAAGATGAATAGGTGTGAGCAGCCAGGATATAGTGAGGCCCAGGAACTGCACTGTCTGTCGGGAGCCTGAGAGACTACTGTCTGATGTCTCACTCCTGAAAAATCACTCTCCCTTCCTTAAAGATCCTCAATGTTTGCAAGAGCAAACCATGCCTCTTGGTATGACTCCAACCCAACTCTCTCCGCAGAATGGTAAAGGTGACAGTGCAGAATCCTGTCTCTACCAGGTACTGGCCTCATTCCTTGAGACTTTTATGCGAATTTTATGACATTTGAATTATATCTCAATACAGCTATTATTGAAAAGGGAATCTCCAGCAATAAATGTTGGTGGATCAATGGAAGAATTTTTTCCTAACTGAACAAATTGGGAAATGAGAATGATCAATATAACACTGTGATGCTTAGGGGGTCCCTTTAGCTTTGACCCCAGGTCTGGCCAGCTCTGCAGAGCCTTCCCACACTGCCGCATGGCCTGGGCTGGGCTGGACATTTGCTCTAGTGTTTCCAACACAGTCATGATGCAGGGACAGATGGGCACAGTCGGCAGGGAGGGGTGGTAGAGGAGTAACCTTTTGCTGCCAAGACCCTGACTTTGCAGTTGCCCCCTCGAATCTAGAAGTAACAACCCCACCACAGGAGTAAATGCAGCTTAGCACCCCTTAGCAAAGTGCAGAAAATTCCAGCTATGTTATCTTTATTATTCTTCCCAACCCCCACATCCCTCTTCCCTCACTTACCTCTGGAATGCCCCTGAAACTGAGCAGCCCGCTTCTCCCAGTGTTCTCTGGCCTCTCCCATCCTGCTCTGGAGCTTCCCTCACTGCCCCCACAGACCTTGTGCTCCCCAGGCATAGAGTCCCTTGGAGCCCTTCCCCCAGTGCTGACCAGAGTGGAGGCCATTCTCCATTCTATCTATTTTCCCCACTATAAGCTCCATGAGGGTATACACAGCATCTTACGCTCTCTGAATCTTTAGTACCTGGCACTTAGTCTGTGCTCACTTTGGGGATGGATGAATGACCGAATCACCCTGCACTATTGTGTAAGTTGTGAGTGCTCAAAAATGCCTGGCCAAGGTAGTGAGTGAATCAGGGCTAAAATGCAGCCCACTTTCTGCTCACTGCCCATGAAGCTGAGCATCCCAAGACTGCATCTTCCAAGAGAGCAAGCCTCCTCCAAATTTTCACAGAGGTGGTATATCGCCTAGCTGCCAGCCTGGAGGGAGGGAGAGGTAAGGATAAAACAGGAAGGGGGAAGGGGAATGTGAACAATTTTAAATACTCAAAATTAGTGTTCACACACATTTTGAAATGTTACCCAGGACTAAACTCCCTATTTGAAAGGGAATGGGTATATATTCATCATTATAGGCAAAGTTACACAATAATAACTAATGCCATCTCAGGTAGGTTAAGACATGAAGATTTATTTCTTGCTCGCTGCATGTCCTGTGTGGAAATGCCACTCCACAGGGCCACTCAGGGACCCAGGCTGGTGCTGGTGAAGGCTGCACCACCTGACACTTGCGGCCTTGGCTGCCAGCACAAGGCAAGAGAGAGGAACACAGTCCAGAGGGGGGTGCTCTGCTGTTGTTCGTTTGCTTCATAGTCACCCGAGCTGGGTCTCTGGCCCCTCTCTGGACTGCACAGGTGGAGGTTTAATCTCCTGGGGCAGAAATACCAGGTACTGAGGGTACTGGTCACCTATGCACAAGTGTCAGCTGATCCTGGATGCTCCATCGCCTGGCCACAGTGGTTCAGAACCCTGCCCTGGTTCTGAGAACAGTCTTCAAACTGCAGGGCCCAGGAGTTCCCTGGAGCTTGTCAACAATTGGGTCCTTTCAGTAGGTCTGGCCAGTGAGTCCAGGAGTCACAAGCTCCCCTGAAATTCCAAGGTGGTATTCCTGGGAGGTGACCTTATAACACTGTCCACAAGGAAAACTGTTGTCTGCAGTGCCCTGTTCTGCAGGGCCCTGTGTTCTGAACAGACTCCCTCCCTCTTCTGCCTCTCACGCTCCCCTGCCCATGGCTCACATCCCACACCCCACATCCCACCAGTCATTAAGTCATGTGGAGTCCCCCTTGGAGCTGTGAATTCCCCTGTCATGTCCCCAGAGTCCCTTACCCTAGTGTTTGTAGGCCTGGCCAGACCTGCAGGCTCCTCCCATAGGCAGTCTCCCTGGATCCTCTAACTGAAAATAACTGATCCTTCCTTGGAGCTCTAGCACATTGCTGTTTTCATTCTTCTCTTCAGCTCATGTTTAAATAAGGTATTTTTTATTTATCTAAAAATAAAAAATAAACATTTAAAAGCCATTGAGCCTCATTAGATCCAATGTCTTCAAAGAATGAACATAGGACCTCTGACCTGAGAATCACCTGTTCACACCATGGGGAGCAAGGCATTTTGGGGAATGTGATTTAAAAAATGCCACTCTGTAAAAAGTGCAGCTACATCTGTAAACAGCTGCTTCTATAAGGGATGCCGCCAACGAACAGAAACCACAGACATACTGCATCAATTTCTAGCCCTGAGCTTTGGCAGGTGCTGGGCCCTTATGACTCTTGTTGTAAAAGCCAGCATGGGACAGAAGGAGCATCAGCCACACCGTCTCCTCTGTCCTCACACATACTGCTGCTGGGGAAGGGGCTCCCACATCAGACATGTGCTAACGAGCTGCCAAGGAGCTGGCAGCACCTGGATCTGAACCCAGGAGGATGTGGTCTCTCCAGGATATGAGGTCTGCCCTGCCTGTGCCCCCTCCTTCATTACATCCTGCAAACAGTTGGTACTCTGCATTTGCTTTCTGGACACAGAATAAAGAAACAGGATTCAGAAACAAGAGACAAGAAAGTGGCGGTGGGAAAGGCCTCAGAGGAAGAGGGAGGGTAGGGTGGCTCTAGAGAGGACCCAAGCAAACTGGAGAGCCATTGACAGAGGTCTGACCTGGACATGGGCCTATACTCCAGGCTTTAGGGTAGCTGAAACAGTCTCCCTAGACTACCAGGTCCCTGGGGCCTTAACTGGACTTTTGAACCACAAATCAGATACTCCCTTTTGTCATTGGACAACACTGAGGTACGTTTTGAACAACTTGGGCACAGGAATCAGCTTTTTCAACTGGAAATGCTATGATATTTAAATTCAGACCAAGTATTTCCAAAGAAAATTGAGTACGCGAATTGAGGCTCGGCGCCTATAGCTCAACCGGCTAAGGCGCCAGCCACGTACACCTAAGGTGGCGTGTTCAAATCCCCAGCCTGGACCCGCCAAACAACAATGACGGCTGCAACCAAAAAATAGCCGGGCGTTGTGGCGGGCGCCTGTGGTCCCAGCTACTTGGGAGGCAGAGGCAAGAGACTCGCTTGAGCCCCGGAGTTGGTGGTTGCTGTTAGCTTTAATCCCACGGCACTCAACCCTGGGGGACAGCTTGTGGCACTGTATAAAAAAAAAAAAAAAAAAAAAGCTATTTCAAAATTCCCTTTAGACAGAGTTACATGAATTTTGTCCCTTTAAAACATAAAGGGTGTAACTTTTCATCTCAAGGGAAAAAAACTTGAGGTTTTTTTTTTTTTGAGACAGCATCTAACTATGTCTCCCTTGGTAGAGTACAGTGGCATCACAGCTCACAGCAACCTCAGACTCTTGGGCTTAAGCTATTCTCTTGCCTCAGCCTCCCAAGTAGCTGGGACTACAGGCGCCCTCCAGAACACCTGGCTATTTTTTTGTTACAGTTGTCATTGTTGTTTATCTGGTCCAGGCCAGGTTCGAACCCACCAGCCTCGGTGTACATGGCCGGCGCCCTACCCACTGAGCTATGGGCACCACCAGAGATTATTTTTATTTATAAACATTTATTGGAGCTTCTTCCATATCCAAGAGCTGATGCTTAATCTGGTCTTGTCAAAAGGAGCTCTCTCTAGCATTACTGCATAACTGTAGTGATCTTTTTCTTTCTTTTTTTTTTTTTTTTTTTTGAGACAGAGCCTCAAGCTATCCCCCTGGGTAGAGTGCCATGGCATTACAGCTCACAGCAACCTCCAACTCCTGGGCTCAAGCGAGTCTCTTGCCTCTGCCTCCCAAGTAGCTGGGACC